>CANUEP010113560.1:0-15613 GCA_947857235.1 Jatropha podagrica | reverse complement strand
TTAGAAGGATATTAGGAGATCTTTAGAAGATATTAGGAGATTATTTTCCTATTTTGAACTATTTTCTGTGTATTATATATACCTTAAACCGTATATGAAAATTCATCAAGCCAATTGCTTGTTTCAAAACTTCTTCTTCTCTCTTTCACATTAATAATTAATTTTTTCCTTTTTAATATATGACATACTTATTATTAGCATAAAAAACATAAAGTATCCCCTTCATATGGGACATCAGTTGTCCTCAAAATTGATGACAATAATTGTCTTTAATACATGAGACAAAAGTTGTATCTCGTACATATAAGACGTCAATCATCCCCAAAATATATGACAATAATTGTCATTAATATACGAGACGTAAGATGTATCATCTACATAGGACATCAATCATTTCCAAAATTCTTTACAATATTGGTAATAGAGACAGAATTTATCTCATCTCCCATATAGGCATCGATTATACCCAATATTAAGAACAATACTTGTCCCTAGTATTAGAGACATAAATTGTCTTTTATTATTAGCGCAATTATTATCCCAATTTCAAATTAAAATATGAGTAAGATATCGTAATAAATTCAGATCGTCCCCTTTGTGTCTTATCACCATAAAAAGGACCAATTTTTATAATTGTACCCTAATTCCAAGGGTTACGACTATTGGGCACAGATAATATTCATTGTCTCCAATTCTCGTCCCCTTCTATCACTTTTTAGTATTTATAAATACCATTGTGTAATGAATTTTATACTTCATATTCATTTATGTCAAACAAAAGGTAATGTAATCGAATATAAACACGAGCTAAAATATCATAATATTTCAAGAAGGCAATGTCTAGGGCATACTGTTAGATGAAGCGCATGTGCACTCTCAAGCAATGTGCTTGATGAGATGGTAGAATTTACGTTCCATACAGACTTGTTCAATTTTTGAACCTGCTTGCATGACCTGAAACACAAAGGAAAAGGAGTCAATCAAGATGGTAAAGGAAGTCAGTAGCCTAATAATATCTTGAGAGTTTTAGTGAAGAGAAGTTCAACTCTGATGAGGTTCAAACTCAGATGCCTACTCCTAGTGCGCTTCCCCCCAACCCCCAACAAAACTTCTCTTTCTTTCTTCTTTATAACTCCTTGTTTAATAATATTATCATGAAGAAGAATAGTCCTTAAGAAATGAGTCCTGTTATGTAAATCTCTAATTGAGGGCAGAACTCATGCAAGCTACTAATCATTAAACTTACTTTTAAGGTCCTTCAAAAAATAAAAAAGAAAACTTACTTTCAAGATAATAAGAATAGATGATGAAAAATTTTCATATAATTTTAACCATTGTAATATTCTCTAGTTCAAGAATCAGTTCTCAGATAATTCAGCAACTAGGCTTATCCTACCTCTTTCAAATACTAAAACAACAGATAGACAAACATAAAAGACGAGAAATACACATACTACTGATTTTCCCCAAAAAGTTGATTATTCAGCCTGTTCTGCCAACTTTTTTGTCATCTGAAATCAGCATGTGATCCCATAAAGACACTATTCTTAATCCTATACACGATGAATGATGAATGATTGATGAGAAGTTACCATCTGAATTTTCAGTTTTTCACTGCACATTGTAGTTTAAGTTATTATTAATTTAGCCAGGCAAGTCTCAATGGAGAGTTGTGATGCTAAATAAATAGAAGATCATTTGATACCAAGCATTACACCAACTCCACATATATAATTATTGGCTGTAATGAAGACCCAAAGGGAGTAATAATTCTGGGGTCTTCGAATGGAGTGCATATAATAGTACTTTGGTTCGATTTTCCCAATCTCAAAAGATAAGACAAGGGAAAACTGAATTCAGATTCTTCCTTATCCGTTATTAATATGGTACACCAAAATAGTAAAGCATCTTGAAAGAGAAGCAGTGATGCAGGAGAACATTTGTTATTTCCTACTTAATTTAGCATTAAGTTCCTTTTATGTCTACTTTATTTAATTGTGTGTTTCTTTTCTTATTTAATTTTGTTTAAGTTACTTGTCATTAAGTCTGTATTTATTTATGTTAGGATTGATGTTTATGTTACTTATGGTACCTAGTAAATAGGTTTGTAATAGACAAACTAATCATCTTCTGTCCTGCTTCTAAAATTTTATCCAAGAGGTTTTACTCAAACCTAATTACATTTCTTTTGATTCAGCAACATCAATTCCATTACTTATTGTTGAGATATTAGGGCCTTGGTGCTTCAGCATCATCAAATGGTATCAAGAAAAAAAAGAGGAGGAAAAGATCCCACATTCTTATAAGGACTTGTAGCTAAAACACTACCAAACTGGGAGGTAGATGTACTTGTAGCTAAAACACTATCATCATGCAGAGTTGGCTGAAATGTGGAGAATGACTGAGGACTTGACTTAAGCTGTGCAAGCCTTGCAGCATTCAGAACCAGTGGAAGCCTGAATGGAGAATATGGAAGGTAGAATTCAACAACCTGTCAAATCGAGTTGGGTTATCTAAGAGTAAAGGACAAAGTACTTTCTCGCTATCTTGCTGGTTTGAATCATTCAGTTAAGATGAAATGGGAGTAGTTCACTTTTACAGTGTTGAGGATGCTCGATAATAGACTTTAGCAGCTGAAAAGCAAGTTTTATGCCATGGTGCTAGGAAGCACTTGTATGGCATCAATTGGCAAAACACTCTGGAATTGAAATGTGGCCATTATACAATCAGGACAAAATTCTCAAAGTGCCATTGCAACCAATAAAACCAACAGGTGTGCAACTAATGTTAAAATAACGATAAAGCACAGAGCATAGTGGCTTATGGAGCATAAAACAATTCCAGTTCCTCCACAACTAAAGGAGGTAAAAATTTTCAAATTCAATGTGTTACCTGCGGAGAGAAGGGTTACGACTCCTTTGCTTTCCCACAATTGCAGGTGAGCTCAGTAGTTTGGTCAGGAGTTCGTAACAGTTTATGATGACTATGGATAGGAGATAGAGTCAGTTGATGTTCATCCCACACAAGGTGAGTCCTTAGTCGTACAAATAGTGATGACAGTAATGATCAATGAGGAGAAGGAAGATTGGAAGCTTAGTATTTTTCATAAGCCGGTTGATTTTTAGAGGTAAAGTATGAGATCTTGACATTGGTGTAAAAGCATGGAGAATATCATATCAAAGGATGTTGCAATAGATAAATTGAAGCATCCTACAAACGAACAGTATCATCCCTACAAAATCGGGTGGCTAAAGTAAGGGCGCAAGATACTAGTAACTTCTCAACGCTTAATGGAAGTACTTGGACGATGAGGCTTTATGTGACATCATTCAATCATTTATAAATTCTCATGCTTGGAATCATATAACTTGAACATTAAATTCAATTGGATTCCAAATTTTTATGTTTGGAATGAATCTAGAATTGAATTACTTTTGTCATTATTTACTAAGACACCCTTGTTGGACAAAGCAAGATACCTAAAAAATATATATAACTCATTTATAATCAATATTATGCCGATGTAGTCGAAAGAGAAGAGACTCCTGAAAGATAGAAAAATTAGAGAGAGAGAGGAGACAAAAAGAAGGGAGAGATAAGCGAAAAAAGAGGGAGGGAGAGAGAATGGAGAGAGAAAGATGAGAT
Source organism: Jatropha podagrica (assembly GCA_947857235.1). Classification (NCBI taxonomy): domain Eukaryota; kingdom Viridiplantae; phylum Streptophyta; class Magnoliopsida; order Malpighiales; family Euphorbiaceae; genus Jatropha; species Jatropha podagrica. Next base: position 11,968 of record CANUEP010113560.1, on the reverse strand, counting down.
GTTATGAGCATTTTTATCCAGAATATATTGTATCAGTTTTGTGAAATTCATTTGAAAATTCCAAAAATTTTGATAAAATTTAATTTAAGGGTAAAACTATAGTACAGAAGTTCAAAATTCTGTATCTATAAAGAAGCATTCATTCTCCATTAGATTAAGCTACTTAATTATGAGCCATTTGATTTAAAAAAACATTCAATAACTTGCTACTTATAAAATAGATCACTATTTATTATTCATATATTTTATTATTATTATTATTATTATACACTAATTTAAATTTTTCAACAACAGAAAAAATATTAATCATCATTTTGACAAACAATTAAAATAAAAAACATTAAGTTTAATTATCTAAATAACATTTTAAAATTTTGCGATGCTCGATTTAATTGTTTATACCTATGATATTTGGAATAAAATTTTTTATTTAAGCTAATTTTTATACTACAATTTTTTTATAGTTCTTGTACTTTATTTAAGTTTTTATTTTTTTTATCAAATGCAAATTGCTTATACACTTTATTTAAGTTGAATTTTACTTCTGATCTTCAAAATATTACCCAAATTTAATTTTGTATATCAAAATTACATTTGTAACCTAAAAATTATAAAGTGTATCGTTCATTTTGAAAAAACGGTGTCTACGTTTTTTAAAATGTAACCTATAACTTAATTCTATACCATGTTAATTTATCAATTAATTTGTAGTTTCAAAGAAGAAATCCAAAATTTAAATTTTCTAGCTTTTGTATAATTTTGTTATTCAATTCGTAAAAGTTGTAACCACTTACCTTCAAAATATAATCTAACTCCTATTTTATATCAAAATTAATTACAAATTCTACAATTTAAATTTATAAATTTTTTAATATGGTATTAGAATCATTTGAGAATTTTACAAAAATAATTATCCAAAATTGCAGTTATTATGACATAAAAACTTAAGATCATTTTTAATGATGACTTGTACGTATAATAATGTAAATATTTCATATAGATTTATGATATAAAATTTTCATTTTTATTTTTTTGAAAAAAAAAATATTTTTAATCACTATATTTTAAGATCACTTTTAATAATTTATTTTTTATGTATAATCATGTAGAATATTTCATATAAATTTGTGATATAAGGATTCTATTCTTTCAATGTATATAATCTGTAAAATGAAACTAAAAGATAAGGAGATAAGAAGGGAAAGCTATCCTAAATGCTAAAAGAAGAAAAGAAATCTGATAAAATAAAAAAACAATTATATATAACCTGAATAATCTGTCATGATTACCTACAATACTAAGTTATCATTTACACATGGTATAAAAAGACAATTCCGCATCAGTGCAGAATTTTCGAATTTTGTACAGTAGCAATTGCCGAGGGAGAGGAAATGGAGAGTGAAAGATTAGATGTTATGAGCATTTTTACCCACAAAATACATTTTATAAGTTTTATGAAATTCATTTGAAAATTCCATAAATTTTGATCGAATTTAATTTAATTATGGTCAACCTTATAAAATTGTCATAGAATTGAAATAAATATTCTTTAATGTTCTAAACATTAGATTATGTGGAATTCATATGTTCCAAACAGGCGATAAAAGTTACAAAATATTTGGGTCTTGCACAAAAACTACACAAGTCACTGACACTTATTGTTAAAGTTCATGCACAGTGCTGAACTAATGATGGACAGAAGACGTACCTTGAACAAGCCATTTTTAAGGAAAAAACAGAACGAACTTCCTTGGAAGAGGATAGTGTCGCCAGCAATTTTGCAAATGCTTCAAAAGTAGATACTTCAGAAGGTACATCTAAACATAGCAAGTTATAACCATATGCTGTTACACATGCCACACTTTTCTTCAGCAGTGAGATCCCTTTCTGCAAGTCCTTGTGTGTTTCAACAGAATGTGGAGATGCAGAGGAATAATTGAAGCTACCACTTCGAGAAGAATCTAGACGAGCTCTTCTCTCTGATTCCATTGAGGCAACACCGAAATTACTTGAGCTTCTATCTGTCCATAAATTTTCACCACTAGAAGAGCAATAATTTTGGCGTGGTATAAAAAGGGGATATTCATTGCTGATACCACCGAAAAGAGAGGGGGAGTTAGAAATATAATGAAGCTGGAAGTCGGTAAACCTAAGCTAGCTACTGGAAACACAAAATAATGAAGTATAAAAGGAAATCCTCCTGGCAACAATACCTTCGAGAAGAAGGACAAGCATTCCAATATGAATCTCGTTGCCATATTCGAGAGCAAGAACCCTGCATTGGAAAAAAAGAATTTTGATTTAATAACCGGAGAAAATAAGTCATTTGACTCATCCATTAGTCTTTAAAAAGAGCCTCAAGCATTCTTCCTGAGAAATGGACTTTCTGATTGAAATGTCAGAAGTTCCCCTTGGAAAATGTTCCTAAGATGATAGGAAAAGCCAAAGACATCTTAATATTATACAAAGAATCCAGAAATTAGAAGAGCATCAATATGCTTATCAGGACCATATACATTTATTTCTGATCCAATATTTATCCATCAATGTCAATAGCATTCCGAAAAGAGAAAAAAAAAATCTGAATTGAACTCTAGGCTTTTAACATATACATCTAGAAGTTGCAAAAATTCAAAAGCAATTAATTGGATAACTTGCATGAGCGGCATAGAAAAATATGCATTCTCCATGTACAAACATACATATTTACATATATGTCTGCAATGCGCGCACACATAATCTTCAAAAAAACCACCCCCTTCCCACATGAACTACAACTCACAGGGCCTCCACTGAATCAAAGAGCATTAACCAGAACTTAAAATTATCATGCAAAGTTTGAATGATAAATCCTCATTCAATTGACAATATTATTCAAACAATTCAGACTTTTGCCATTTTAGCCCTCCCTATAGATATTAGACAAAGATAACAGTATGACTGCAGAAAATTCAGCAAATGCCAAATCAAGGAAGACGAGAAGGATGAGAAGATGGTCTGAAGAAAATATTCCAATCATCGGAGCCATGAAGTGCAGGAATTCAGGCACAATGATGCTTACCGCAAAACCAGAGTTATGAAGTGCAGGAACAGCCAAGTTATGAACAACAAGATTCAGAAGTTGCACCATGTATCTGTTTTCCAACCATGGGGGCCACTGATTAGTCTCAACATAATTGTAAATGACAAATTATTGTACTTGCAGGAATTCCTAATATCTTTCCCAAACACATCACAGAATCTTCTCTTGTATTCTTGGATATTAGGATAACATATAACAAAGAAAAAACTATTACCCCAAGGAGGCAGCAAGCTCTTCTGATGGAACAGAGTGAGGGTCAAGTCCTCTTGGTAACCGTACATTGCATATTTGATCATATTGCCCGTTAGAGCCATCTTTTCTTTCTCCTTCTATAATCACCTAAAAAAAATCAAATGAATTCGCGATTATCACCAACAGAAAGATAATTCTCCTTTTTTTGGAGGAAAAAGAACACACACATATAGACACAAAAATTTGCTATTGCCTACTGGAACACACCTTTCAAGGAACCATCACAGGAACATAATTTTAAAACATCATACAAATGTGTAATACTAGCACACCTATGAATGTACAACCATTATAGAATTAGTTTCAGAAAAAATTAAACAACTTTTGACTAAATAGAATAGGAAAACAAGCATGTAAGTTTTTATCACAAAAACACTAGCACTTCATAGTTAAACTCTTTTAACATTCCATACCTACTATCTCTGGTTTTGAAACAGCTTTTCTCATTGTAACTAGCTTCATGAAGCCCATTCCAATGATCTTTGGATAATCTATGTATAATATATAAATGTAGCAATATTAAGGAAACATATGAACTGGCTCTAAAGGACATAAATATAACTTACGTTTACAAAAACGTTATTTGAAATTTTTTTTTTTTTTCAATAGTTAAATTTATTTACAATATCACATTTAATCTAATAAAATTTTTCTTTCTAATTAATATAAATCATTTCGTAATTGTTATATTTTTTAATTTTCTCATTTAATTTCATCGAGTCCCTAATTAATATAAACTACTTTCCTAACTAATATTTTTCCTCAATTTTTTGTATTTAATTTCATTGAGTCCCTATAGATACAGTAAGTGTAAACTAATTAAATCAATAAAGTGTAAACCTAATTATTGAAGTACTTACTCTATTTTTATCATTTATTCATTTTACTTTGAAGAAGCAAAAGTTCAATGATGTGGTTGCTCTTTATGACAAAGGTTAGGAAAATGACAAACCAACCCAAGAAAGCTAGCTCATAAAGTGGAATGAATGCTAGCCTAGTAATAGGGGACTTAGTTAAAGGGAGGCCATGTCACTTGCTTTAGGAGGAACAGCACTCACTAAAACCAAAAGGAATAAGAGATTCCCGCAGGCACACTCAGGGGCTTCGAAAAAGCCCCTAGAAAGAAAGCATTGGCAAATTGGGATACACCTGGAACAATATAAACTCAACCTCATTCTGTTACCTAGCAGTATATAAGTCTTTGTGAATCTTATTCTTTTCTTTCTGGGAGCCTCAATTGCATTCACTGTTGGCTTTTTTTTCTTGAATGGTTAAAGTCAAATCATAGGAACTTAGGTATACCAATAATATTTGTTGTTTTAAGTCCATACTTTACCATATCTATAGCTAATATTTTTGCAAAAATTTTATCATTTAAATATTTCCCTCCAAAATCCAAGAAAATATCTGAATATTAATTTATAGTTATAATTTTTTCTTTCTTTTTACTTGCAATTGCAGTACTGTAGTCTTTTTGTCTGATAGATTATAAATATTTAAAGGAAATGGGGGCAATCAAGATTTGAATCCTTAATCTCTTGTACTATGAGTTAAATACTAAATGCCAAATTATGAATCCATACCGATGATTGCAACTTATGACATGATTAAAAATTACATTAACTCAAATCATTATTCTTATTTGTTTATAATCATAAATTGTATCAGCTATTGTTATAGAATTCTAAATTATTTTTATGATATAAATATATATTTATCAGATGATTCGTAAACTTCTTATACAGATAAAATACTTATTGGTCATGACTGACAAACTTATAGTCCATGTGCTAAAAAACACTAATTAATGTAAAACTTCCAATCATTTCCTACCTACAATGGTTCTAAATAGATAATAAGCTCATGTTCTTCTATTATGGCAATATAAGCTTCTTGGCTTTCTTCAAGTCATTGGATCATGATGGTCTTGATCCAAATCTCCCCTTCTCTTTCTCTCCCCAACACGTTCATGCTAGCACATTGACATGCATGTGCACTAATTTTTCTTACCACAGCCTTATCTTTGTAAGTCTTTAAATATAAGAAAAAAGGGAAAAACTAGGGCATTTGTTTTCACGACTTCATATAGGATTGCAAGGTCCTTCATAAAATCAGAAGTTTAAAATTGCAAAAGAAAAGCTAATGGACGTAATGATTTATAGAACTACTGAAGGCTCGCATGAAAATATATTATCTTGGTGAGGTATCCTCTAAACAACATTTAAAGAAGAGAGACATAATCATCAAGTTCATGAACAAATATGGATGGCAATCATAAACAGTTTAAGTCACTTGGAGAACTTAAAACACATTCATATCTTGAATGCTTACCCGGCGTTGGGGAAAAAGTTTGCACATTTGTTTTACAATGACTGATTGCTTATGAAGCAGTTCTGAGGTAATTGCCATCTGCATTGAAGGAAATGTCAGAGGCATCAAAAGTGGCACTTAAACAAACAGGCAAAACAATAAATAGTCAAAAGAAACAAAGTACGAGCTACTTAGAATCCCTATATTTTTTAACATCGTAGACCGTAAAAAGAAAAGGCGAAAAATATATGTAATCAAATCATCTGTATGTATCAGGGCAGACAACAAACTTCAGCATTCAAATGGGATTGAGCAATAGTCCTTACATGCCCTAAACTCTGAGTGCAAATAAGGTTTGGAAAAAACTTCTCAATTTGTTCCACTCTGTTCTTTTCCAACTGCAAAACAAAACTATGCATGAGAAATTGATAATAATGCTGAACGCAAAACCAGTGTAGTTGATGACAGTAATTTACAATCCATATAGAAACTAGATGCAAATAGTCAATACCGCACTATGAGCTGATTCAAGCACCCCATATTTGACATTCAAATCATTGGACATTCTCTCAACCTTAGCCTTCCCTGCATAGTTTCATGTGGTATAACTAGATTAAACAATGAATAAAGAATGCCCCTCAACCTAAATTGCATCCCAAAATGATTAAATGATGGCCAACCTTGAATGAGTTGTTCCTTACTACGACAGAGCTTCTCCCTCAAACTTGCAAGCTTCTCATTTTGAAGCACTCTCCAATTTAATTGATCATCTGCTTTCCCCTGACAAGCATTGCTATATTATAAGAACCTAATTCTTTTCAAATGCCCAATGAGACACAAGATAGGAGTAGGTTTTCATCAAGAAACAGCAAGTCCTAAATGTTCAAACAGGGATAAAAATCAAACCTTTGCCACAAGAACTTCACTCAATCTTGAATACAAGAAATCCCGACGACTCTTCAGTGATTTCAACAACGTATTATACTCATTTAATCTGAATAGTACCCCAACAAATTACAGAACTATTTCAGCAAATGTTCTCATATAAAATTTGTAACTAAGATTCTGAAATTCAGGATAATAAACAAGAAAATCACCTGTAATTAACACAAACAGCGCAAATAGAAGCGCGATTGGAATTCTCACAAATGGCACAGCAACTGGATTTTTTGTTCATAATTTACTCTTTCATCAATAAAACCACCTTTCGCTTCAATTTACTACACCCTAATCAACGTCATTAACAAGAAATCAAAATCAATCTTTTATATTAATTCTTATCGGCTACTTCAGCTAACAACCAAGCAGAATCATAATATTGAAAAATCAAAGAAATAAACTCATAGACGGCTTGATTACTCAAAGCTTTTGAGCTTCAAATTCATACCGGAAAACGTGCAATCGGTGGTCAAGAGTAGCTGTGGGTCTTTGCCGGTGGGTCTTTGCCGGAGGGATTCGTGAACTCCAGCAAAAGGATTTACATATGTTGGAGTGAGATTGTTAAATTTCGTATTTCTTGAATTCGAAAATTTGGGAATTTAAGTTAACATTTGCGTGACTTGCACACCATCGTCTTGTACGGTTTCAGGAATGAGGAGGGAATTGGAGGAAGTCGGAAAGAGGTGAAAACAATCACTGGGAATCACGAATTTCGTTTTATGGAAAATTATAATTTAAGTCCCTAAATTTTACCGAATTAACATTTGAAGATCTCAATTTCCAAAACTCAACTTCGAAGTCCTTAAATTTTAATTTGCTCGATAGAACGGCCATTACTTCCAAAATCAACACTTCTTTTTTTCCACCAAATGGATGTAGAATTCTGAAAATGCCCTTCTACTCTTCTTTTCACCGTCTTTTTGGCTTCCTTAAATACAAATAATCACGGTCAATATCATCACCATAAAGCACCACCCCACCACAATTAATTTTAGCTTTCACACATTACAGCGTTTTTAATCCAAATGCAACATAGATCACAGCTATTACATTAATTATCATTTTGTATAAAGAGATTACAGGGCCCAACATTAATATACACAGAGACAGTAGCATTGCCATCGTCGGAGACTATTTTAGCATGTTCATCTTTGACTTTCGTCATTATCGTTATCATTATTATCAATATCAATATCCTCTCCTTTCTTTATTAACAGAGGTAAAATTGAGAATTGTAGGACATTAATGTCAAACTCAACTTCCTCGATGATAGCTGGAGAGCAAAATGCCAAAGTAAGCGTATTTGAAAACTCAACCAACAAGAGAGTTGAGAATGAACAAGAGGAATTCGAGGAAAGATTGATGATGAACGATTGTGATGGAGTTGATTTTTGAATGAAAGGCTGGAAAACGTTATGAGATGCGCTGTACAAATTCAAGTTAGATTGGTCCATTTTAGGATTTTAGCAAATTCTTTTTTTCTCTAATGAAAAAAAACCATCTTTTAAGTGAGGGCATTTTCGTACTTCCACATCTATTTGATGGGAAAAAATATTGATTTTGCATGGAAGGATGTCTCTATTGATGGAATCAAAATTAGGGACCTCAAAATTAATTTTTAGAAATTGGTATCCTCAAGTGTTAATTAGGCTAAAACTTAAGGATTTAATTATTATTTTCCTTTAATTTTAAGGACTTAATTATTTTTTTTCTTTAACTTTGACTATTTTTTTTTATGATATGAGGTTGTAATTAATTTATCCTTTATTAATTATATAACTAGTAAATTGTTCATTATTTACTCATTGTTCATGCTCATCAATTTATCCTCATACAATATTGAGCATGGCTATAATTTTTCTCTAATATTGTTTAGATATTTAAAATATTAGAAGTATGATTTCATGGGTAATAATTTTAAATTAAAATCTCTATTTATTTAAATAATCTTTATATTATAAGTGAATAATATTATTCTTAAACTAATTATTATATGATAGACCAATATGTAAAGTTAAATATATTTAATAAAACAATTGTATATAATAAAATGAAAGAAATCATAATTAATTATAAGATCAGACTTCAATTAACAATCAAGATTTTAATAAAAAAAATTGATTAGAAACAAGCAAACTACTAATGAATTAAGTAGCATAATAAATAAAATCCGAGATATTAAAAATTAGTGCAACTTACTGCAAGATTTAATTAATTTTTAATTTTGTTTTTACTAAGTCAATAAGTTTACTAATTTTGTGAAGACTTGTTCTTAACACTATCAGTTTGTTTCTATTATTTTGGTGAGTATAGTTCATAGTGGAGAGTTTTGTGGAAGATTAGTTAAAGCCTTCTGCTATAAATAATTCATGTAATTAGCAGTCTACATATCATCTTCAAAAAGCTTTTAATATTACAAATTTCTTTCTTCCATTTTTTCTTTGCTGTAAAATTTTTCTTTGTTTTACATGCTTCTTCACCGCCTTCATTCCCAACTCCAACCCAAACTAAAGCTCCATCGTCCATTAATTTCCTCCTCCTCGTCACCTCACCTTCTCCTTCATATGTTCGTCTCTTCCTCTTCTCCACTCTCTCTGTGCCACCGGCAAGTAATCTTCTTCCTCTCTTCGTCCTTTTTGCTTCTTTCTCCGATGGAGATGACGGCTTAAAAAACTGCAATTATTCCAGTGGAGATGGTGACAGAGGCAAACCAGTGTTTAGAGAGTTTGCCCAAAGACCTAGTGGCTGCGATCCAGACTAGTAGAATTCCTAGTGTGGTTGTTTTCAGATTTTTAGACCTGGAGAAGTCGGAGATGTTTCGGTGGTTGCTTAACTTTGGTGGTTTCAAGAGAGGATTTTGGTTAATGACTTTTATTTTTGCTAAGATCTCCATTGCAATGGCATAGGAGGCGATGGTTGCTAAGGTGTTTTGAGTTTTAGGGTTTTCTCTTTTGCTAAGTTGAAACGACATCATTTTTTGGATGGGTTAATGGGTTAGTTAGTTTAACCCTTGTGTCAGTTTGGGTTCCACAATTAAATTGTTTATTATTTTTTTTGCCCCTAATTTCTAATTGGGTGCAAATAATATTGATCTTTAAAATTAAGGTATCCAGGAGGTCAAGGTCAAAATAAGGTGCAATTGAAAACAAACACAAAGTTCAGGATTTTTTAAATGAATTACTTCTTTACTCTTGCATTACAAGCTGAAAGTGTTGTTATGAAGTCTTCCTACATTGAAAGAAAAGTAATTAACCTACAGGTCCATCTGTAGACAAATAGACAAGTACAATATTAAGCAGATGAAGGTGTTGTGTCTGTATTATTACGTTCCAAATAAAAAACAGTTGTACCATCTATCTTTAGGCTATTTGGGAAGCTGTTCTTGGATTCATCTGGAGGTTAACGAAGGTTACAAGGATTGTCCATATTAACTCCGAGGAGCTTAATTGTTTTCATGGTTTTGCGTCATGAATGTGATTTTGTTGAGTGATATGGAATTGTTTATGATATTCAAATCCTCTATTGCCATCTCACCCAGTCGGAGGCATGACAATTCCTCCCATGGTCTTTTAAACAACATTAAATATGCCCTACTTTTGCTGGATTCTACCCCTGTTGTTCAATAATTTTTAAATCCTAGCTATGCTCTTTGCCGGAGGTATGTGATAACTTTTAAATCCTAGCTTGGCTCCTGGCCGGAGATGTTATTCTCACAGTATGCAAAAGAAATGGAGATGGTGATGCTGCTATATATCGCTTATTGGGTAATGGAGATAATTCTTTATGATTTCATTGAAGAAGGGACCATGTGAGATTCTTTTCTTCCTTATGATTTCTTATTCCTATACAAAGATTTTTTCTTCGCTGATAAGATTTTTTTTTTGAAAACAATTTATCTGCAGTTTATTTTCATGTAAGTTTTTTACTTATAAACTCTACCAGTTTATTTTTCTCTTAGTTTTTCAAGAAGAATTAGCAAACAAAATTAAATTTCATAAAACCACAAATTGTAAAGTATGAGACTGTTCCTTAGTGACATAGAAATATTAGAAAATCACCACTATAACCTTATTTTTTCTTATTGTCTAGAATTATAATTCTACTGTCATATAACTTCTTCAAACACATGCAATTTCATCCATAAATATCTCCATTGTGGTGGAGTTTAAGGAAAGAAAAACGATTGTTTGTTCGTTTGAGCACTATGTTGAATAGTGAATTTGCTTTTATCTCCTCTTCTTCTCAACTCAACAAAGCCAGAGGTAGAGCCAATTAAAAATAATAACAATACACTATATTTGTTTAATAATTAATTAAAATTATAATATCCTAATAAATATTAAAAAACAACAAATCTGAAAACTGAATGAGAAAGGAGATCAAATGAAAATGCAAAAATTAAAAGAAAATTTTCAAATCGATCAAAATATTAAAGCAAGAAATAGATTAGAATGAAACTCATTGAAATGTAGATCGAGAAACAAAGTTATAACAAAACCGAAGACCAAATCAAGAGAGAGAGAATGGAGAAGAAAATGAAAAAGCAAAACAGAAGAAATTATATGGAAAGAGAGAGACAAAGGGGGGTAAGTATATAATGTGGTTTCTGCTTAGTGCTGGCGTGTTAATAGAGTCTCCTCTTTTGTATTTAGAGGAAAGAGTAGCTTTTTTCTTTTTTGTCATTTGGTTAAAGAGAAGGAGGTTGTTAAGAAGCATTAATGGCGGTTATAATGATGATTTTCCAACATTTTCACGTCACCAAGGGCTTACTTGGCAATTATTTCAGCTCCTTCTTGTTAAGTAAGCTGCCATATAATAAAAATTCTAACTCCACGTGTATAATCATTTTTCCTGCTTATTATGTCATCTGGAGACACCAAATTGCAAAACTTTACAAATTAAGATACTCAATTATTTCTGTTTTCAATTGAGACACTAAAATAGAAAAAAAAAGTAAAAATTCATACACTAAAAATATAATTATCCCTTTTGAAGCGGAACCCAATGGAAATATATTCCATGAACTCTATGACAAGTTTTGGAAGAGATCCAAGATCTAAATAAATTCCCCTCTATGGCACCCAAAACTTGAGCACGGGTGTGCTCGAGGTGAAGCATGGGCGTGCTGTATTAATCCCTATCTCAATGCAACCCAATTTAGGTAGGATTCTTAGATTTGACAAGGATTGTAGTAGATTTGCTCAATCTTGGGCCAAGTGCGGGCCTAGTTGGTATTGACCATCTTTGATGTGAAGTCCAAGGAAGTCAATTTTCAGTTTGTCCAATGATAGATTTCTTCTCAGAAAGCATAACACCATAGGAATGGACCAAGGAATGGAACTGAAGCAAAAGATCTTCATGGGCTTTTGCAGATGGAGAAAACAG
>CANUEP010113483.1:0-16136 GCA_947857235.1 Jatropha podagrica | reverse complement strand
TCCTCGTAATTTTCCGGACGTTTCAAGTACCATATTGGCATATTTCTGATGAACTTCCAAAATGGCCTTTGGTCCGGCCGGGCTGTTTGCAGTCCGAAAAAATAGGCTTTTGAGCCTGAAAAAATTGAGTGTTCACAGATTTATAGTTAATACTTGGAGTTTTGTCCTAGTGGTAACACGAAAATTTTTGCGTTGTAATGATTAATAAATCTTTTTCGAAAGAAAATGAATTTTCTTTCCTAAAAATTATTTTACTTAAATTTGAGAAAAATGTTATGTGAAAATATTTTATTTTACAAATATTTCGTGGCATATCAGAATTTGGATTATGAGATTTGATATTCTAAATTTATCTCTTAAAGAAATAAGAGAAATTACTCTTTCTAAAAATTTGAAAATCTAGAGGCACTTAAGAAGTGGGATTTAGAATTTATGAGATAATATATCTTACGACTCGAAGTTTTGGACATTGGATTTTAGATAAATGGAATATGGTTTGATATAAGAATTTTGATGGTAATCGTAAAAATTTTTATTTCATAATAGATTTGGTGACAGGATAGATAAATTTTTAGCTATGGTATATCTGTATAATTTTGGAAACTATTAGACAATAAATATTTGGAGTGAATTATCGAGAGTTAAGAAATAAATATGACAAATGTGAAATAATAAATGCTTGTAAAGTAAACAAGTTTTAAATGGGTTTAACTGTGTATGGAGCATATAGGTATTGTAAATAAAATAAATTTATATGGTTGTAAACAAAACGAATTAATGCTCAGAAGAAAAACTAAATTCTTCAAGTACGTATGTATCAAATATTGGAATTTATATTGAGTTGACATTCTATAACTGATTATAAAGTAAATGAGAAATTTTAATTATTTGAGGATATTTTGTTACAATACATTAGGTATTAGTGGATTATTCATGTTATGCAAGAATAAGTATTTGATTACTGAGTAGCAAATATGTAATGTGTAAGTAGTCCGGATAACTAAGAAGAGCTACAAATAAAGTCTAGAAAGGCATATGAGTATTATGAATTTGTAAGAGCTTGTTTTGAGTAGACTTCTACTATGTTTATTTGCGAATGATTTCTGATTTAAAGTAATTCAATGTGTATAAGTGATTATTATTAGTATAGAACAATCAGCTTAATAGAAAAAGGGAACAATTACAGACATTTGGCATGAAGGACTCATAGAGGAAATTAATACGTAGTTAACTTGGGTATGTAAGGTTATAAATTGATACGAAAGCAGAGGAAATGAATCAGCTATAAGAAAGATTGAAGGAATGTAGATTTCATGGTGTGAATGAAGTTAATGAAATTATTATTATTGTAAAATGATTGAGGTTTAATAGAATGGTGATTTATATGAACTGGCAAGAGTGGGAATGCTAAAAATATGAAAATAAATTTGAATTTGAAGAGCATCTAGAAATTAAGAATGTGTAAAGATTTATTTAGAGTCGAAATTTTGTATACATTATGGGAACCAAATTTGATTTTAATGAAACTTTCACTAGAGACTAATAGACAAATTGAGAGGACTATTTAGACATTAGAGGACATTAGGAACCTATAATTCGGGGTAGAATTAAAATAGATTTGATAGGCGGAAGAGCTATGCTAACCCTAACCATAAAGAAACGATATTTCAAGAAGGAGGTATGATCTTTCTAAAGGTAGCATTTGTTTTGATAAAAAAAGGGGGGAGCTAGCCCTAGACGCATAGGACTGTATTCAATGACTGCAAAGATTTGGCGAAGTGGTGTACTAATTGGATTTGCCTGATGAATTTTCTCTCGTACGTCCGATTTTCCATCTATCGATACTAAGGAGATACATTGGTACTAGAGCCGTGGGAAACCCAAGCTAACGAAGACTTAATGTACGAAGGGATACCAGTTAGGATTCTCAAGTTTTATATTCGTAAATTTTGGTTTAAAGATATTCCTACGATTAAGGTGATGTGGAGAAACCATTCTGTCAAGGAATGCACATGAGAAGTGGCGGCTGAAATGCAGGAGAGACACCCTTGTCCTCTTCATTCTCAGAGAGAGAATATGATCCTTTCCATTGATTATGATCTTTCCTTAATGTATGTTTGGTACACTCTATGCCTGATACGTTATACCTGCTATTTTTAAAATTCGAGGACGAATTTTTATAAGGAGGGGAGAATTGAAATACCTAAAAAATTTAATTTCAGAAAATATTCATTTAAATTTTTAATTCTAAAATTTTAGCCAGTAAATTTAAGCCGCATAAAAATTAATCGAACCTGTAAACCCATTTGATTTTGCCGAAAATCGATTGAAAACCAAGTGGATCCACTAAATCGAATCAAGCTGGTTCGAATTGAATCAAAATGGTCCAGCACAATCTAGAAAACCCTAGCAACATCCATTTTTCTTTTTCTTTCTTTCTTTTCCCTTTCAAGCGGCAACACTCACTCTCGTTCTTCTTCATTTTCTTTCTTTCTTCTCTCTTTCTCTCTCTCCTCACCGCCTCACTCTCTCTTTCTCTCCACGCCACGCCGCTACTGGTGATAGTAGCAGTGCCACCAGTGGTAGCAGCAACTTCTCCTTCTTCTCTTTCTCTTCTGCGTCGTGCCGCAAGTCTAGCAACCGGAGGCCTTGAGATGATGCCAGCCACCGTTCTCTCCACCGCGCGACGACTGCAAACTCAGCAGTCCAGCTGCCAGTCTCCATCGCACCAGCAACCGCCAGCAATCCGATCTCATTGCCTCAAAGCCGGTTCCAGAAAACTTAGCCTACCCCTTGTGTCTCCTCTTCGATCTCAATTGCAATCTGAGTTCGATCAACTTCGATCTTTGGATTTTAGGACTATTTTGTGTGATTGAGGGTATTAAAAATGTCCCTATAAATTTTCAGTTAATTTCTTAAAAATTTTAATTTTATAAAGAAATTGGTTTATTATTCGAGTTAATTTCTTGAGAAATGTTTATATTTGATTTAGTGGTTGATGAGTTAAAATAAAATTGTATATTGGGAGAATATTTTTGTAATAAAATTAAGAAAAATCCAATTAGTTGAATTATGGAGATTGACAATTTATTTTATTAAGCTGGTGAATATTTGATAAGGTAGGAAGAATTCAAATAATAAAAATAATAATAATAGGTTAGTTATTAATTAGTAAAATTAAAGAATTTGATGTTAAATTTTAGAACATAAACATACAAAGTATTTTCGGAGATTGACTAATAAAATTTGTGGACTAAATGGTGAAATTATTGGCATATTGATTTGAATTAAGATATTAAGGTTGAATATTGAGTAAAAGGGAAAGTATGTTATTAAAGGACTATTGTTAGTTACTTAGCAAATAGAAATATGAATATATTTTTAAGATTATTAGAATCAGTGAATTAAGTGATTCAATATAAGGACATATTTTATATTTAATAAGGATTAATTAAAGTAAATAAGCTAGATATTTATTGGATGTTCGAAAACTGTAATTAAACTAAGTAAGAAGAAGATTGTTGGCGAAAGGATTATATTTATTTGAAATAAGAATACTATTGTTTATATTACATTGGTAGGAAATTTGGATTATTTTAAAGATTGTAATGAGAAATCGAATTAATTGATATTTGACAGCTAAGCGGTACTGAAGTTAAATTGGACTTAATAGAGAGTATAAAACGTAGTTTGTTAGGTAAATTTTTTTTTTTTTATTTCAAGATAAATTGTTATCTGGTGAGCTCTCTCTATTTTTAAATTTCTAGATTGTCCGAGCTCATTCACTATTCTTCCAGGCCAGAATCGAAACTAGAATTTGAATATCCTAATATCACTGTGAGTAATAATAAATAGTGCATGATATGCATTTCATGACATCATGATTTTATATCACCATAATTTTATTATCTTATATCACTATATATTTTGTATCAAATTATATTATACAATTATTTAATAATCGTATCATCATATCTTATAATATGCATCTTAACTATTGATCTAATGATTAGTAATTGGATGAATTGTTGAATAAATGTGTTGTGATATGGATTGCTTTGTTTCAATGGAATTAGAATGGAGTGGGTCACTATGGGTTTGTGAGAATGGTCTTTGGTATCGTCTGCTAGGTATGGGAGATCGGCGCACCCCCGTGTGCATCTGATTATATAAATTGAAATGATATGAATAACCACATGGTGGCCTTCTGATGGTACAAAAAAGAAAAGAGAAAATGACAAAACAATGAGAGGGCTGGTCAAGCGAGAAATGGACAGGTCGGCCAAGTATGAGAGATCTCCTCCCTCGTGCACATGTATGAGAGAATGAGCCATGTGAGAGGACGGCTCATGGGATTTCAGTGACGCCATAGACTAATTTCCACATGATTGATCATTTGAAAATGAAATAATTATGGATGTTGATACTGTGACATATGCATAACTGGCAATATCATCAATCCTGTGATTAGAGATGTATTTTGCGTGATTGTCTGGTCATGCATTATTTATTATTATTCACTGAGTTTAGTGGAACTCACCCTCCCATGCATAATATGGGCTTACTACTTCCAAAGTTAGATATTCATAGAGATAGATTTTTAAAAGTAGAAGCTTACTACATGCCTCGGAGGCCTTAAGCTTACTCAAGTCCTAGTGCCATTCTGTCCCACGATTTTGGATCGTGACAAGGGCAAAATAAAAACTTTATATTTCCAATTATCTTTTCTCTCAAACTCTTCCCTTAGAAAATTTATAATCTTTGGAATCTGTTCATGAGTTCCAACAATATTCGTAAACCAAATAATGACAAATTTATATTCAAATATCTCTATAAAATTCATGAACATATAACAATATTATGAAAATATCCTTTCAACAGATATTCATTAATCAAGAGATCACCTTACTGATAATAGAATATAAAGTACATATCAAAAATATGTTTTTAATAATAAAATATTATAAAAATTATGATCATAAAATAATATAATATTTTCTCATCCATAAACATCATTAAGACAATTATGCTATATGCATTGAAATTTCTTTAATCCATATAGAAATCTTGAATATATTTCTTGGAGTCTCAATTTGATTGCTTCGAGCATTTTCAATACTTCATAGATATCATTATCCACTAATCTACATAGAGTTCTATAATATTATTTGAATAAATTTCTCGAGAATTTAACTTTATACTTCAAGTAACTAGAATCCTTCAGGGATTTTCATATAGATATCTATATCAAGTTAGCCTTATAAATAGACAACTATTAATTCATTAGACGCATTTAGAATCTTCATAAATTGTAAAACTAATCAAATATTAAATTATAATTGTATCCACCACATGAGAGTATTTATCCTCATAATCAATATTAGTTCTTTGCGAAAACATGTGCAATAAATTTGCTTTATATGTCTTGACCATATTTCAATCTTGCACAAATACATATTTGTATTCTATTGGTTTGACATCTCTTGATGCCCATAAAATTTTAAAAATTTACTTTCAACTAAATTTAAATACCACATGCGTCGTTTTATTTTGGCTAATCAATTTTATGTTTTCAATAGACTAAACTCAATATCCTCATAATTTTTCACAATTTCAAGCGCTATATTATATAAATATTGTCAATATTTCTTTTATGTTGGTTTTATCTTGTCCTGACATGGCATAATTTATAAAGATCTCATAATTTTTATTCATTTCAGGTATCTGAGTTTTTTCAAAAAATTTATTAATCATGTCTATGATCTTTTTTAGATTTTATTTTTTTCTAGAACTTGAACATTTTAAATATTCATTTTCTTTCATTTTTGAAATCAATCTACTATGCTTCTCACATGCTATAAATTCTTTAACATAGGCAGTTTGTCCTTCAGAGTCTTCAATTATAATAGGAGCAATTTGCAGCTAATATGTGAGATTTAATTATCTCCTTTTGGATCAATAAATATTTCTGACAACTAATTTGCAATATTTTATAAATAAATTGTCTTTTAAACTTTTTAAACTACCTTGTATGAGAATTAAGATATAATAACGATAATTCATTTTCAACTAATTTATTCTTCTAGTTCTTTATGTTCTCCCTCTAACGTCGGGATCTGTAACAATTAGCAAACTTAACATATATAGTTTTATTATTTGAAAGTTCTAAATATTTTATCATAGATTATATCGGATTTATATTTTCAACTTCTTTTTGAAGACCCATCTTAGTGCATTGTGGTGGAGCAATTAGAGCATATACTGTAAATTTAAAAATTTCTCAAGGGATAATGTTTGATTTCTAATCTAAAATCAATTATAAAGAAGAGAATTTATAATAATTTATTGGCTTGATGCGAGTAAATGTTACTGCATATAATAATAGCATGTCCCTTTGCAAAAATAGAGAGATTTGTTCTCATAATAATTATCTTGCAATTGATTGCAATCATTTATAAATGATTCTACTAAATCATTTTTTACCAATAAATAAAAATAACAATAGGTTGTCTTAAATTATTTGAATTAACACATGCCATAATCATTCAAGACCGATATGTAAAATCACCATCATTCTCAAGATAAATTATTTCAATAGCATAATTTGAAAATTGTATTTTTAATCAAATTATTTGTATAAATAATCATGCAAACTTCTGGTTATATAGTGATAATAATTTTTGCAAACTTTAGGTTGCAAGTTAATTATAATCATTTTAATATCTTTTTTAATGCATCCATAAAATATTTAAATAATTCACATGATGGATCAATTGATCAATAATTTTCTCTTAAATATTTGAGAAAATGCAAACAGTTCTTTAACTCTATTTGGTGATCGCTCAACAATTAATTTGTGTTGAGAACAAAAATAAACATGAATAATTCAAGCGATTTGAAGAATCCTTTGGTTCTTCAATAAATATCCATATAAGGATCAAATTTTCTTTTTTCGCACCATTATTGATGGAGATGGTCCAACCGATCATGCTAAATTATAAAGTACTTGAATTTGTAAATTTCTTATTTATAACCATATTTATTTCAATTATTATCTTTATATGATATCAATTTTAATATCTTTGAAATGATGCATTATGCACATTCTTTTAGGTAATAATACTTGCTTTTTTAGAGCATTTGAATTTTCTTTTAATATCAAAACCAATATTTTAGTGTATAATAAGTACATAACCAATATTTATATATGCCACATGATTTGTACTGCTTTTGTTGTTAAAATTTTAGTCTTAGTTATGTAGCCACAATAATTACTAAGATCATTGTTTCAACTGTAATCTTATTAATATTCTTAATGATAAATATATTTATCATTATGCATACCTATGTTCATTTATTGTGTTTGCTTAAGGGAATATTTCATGTCTAGTTAAGTAGATTTCACTCTTGTATGTCCATTATTATATATAATTTTATTCACTTCAGCAAATAAAACAGATTCAGTTGGATGGACTTCATAATTTTTTATTAAAATTTCTTTTATTTTGCTCAATGATAAAAAAGATATGAAATAAATTCAAAACATGCCTTCATACTTTTCTCTCGATATAGCTATTTCAAGAATATATTGAAGGTATAAATAGCATTAATAATCTAAATCAATGGATAATATAACTCTAAATATAATGACGACAATATTTTAATTATATTTAAAAATAAATCAATCAATTATCAAAATTGATAGTACGTGAATAATTCATTATATATATTTTTTGTATGTAATATAAAAGAGCTATATGTTGACATAGTAATAAATATTAAAACAAAACAAAATAATTATATAAATATATAACAGATCAAATGACAGATGAAGTATACTACAATATAGCACTTCTCAAATTATAAAAACTCACCAACCAAAACCACCACAAAGATATAATTATTAATTACTACAAACTGACAATAAAAAAAAAAAGAAAAAAAATAGGCATGTGAAGCCTATTACAGGTCAAAAACACATTCTTAAAAAAAAAAAAAATGAAATCTAGAGTCAACGTTATTGTATATATACAAAACGAAATCTAAAATTTTATTTCTTAAATTGGTTACATTAAATAATTAGTCATAACAATGTATAGAGAATTACCTTTCACCATGAATAAATTAAGATATTTTAACCTTAACTTTGATCATCGCAAACCATAAATTTTCTTTAGGCGATTTGATTAAAAAATCGATAGAATAAACAAATATTTGAAGCTATAGAACAATAGAAGAATATTAATTATTGATGGGCCAAATATATATAGTGATATAAATGAAATCCTAATAAAATTCTATACAAATTAAAAAGATAAAATCTTAAATAATTAAAAATACAAGCTTTTAACCTATGTAAAACATCCACTTATTTCATAAAGCCAAATATTAATTTTTGCATCTTACGCAATTTAATTCAGGAGAACCGATTTCCCCTTGTTTTTCGCTAAACTTGCTTTTCAACATATCAAAGATAATTAATAGTGGCATTATTGGATCAGGATGGAATAACCATCAGAGAAGAAATTCCTAACGGAATTCTTGGGGTTCCATAACCTTGTTTCTTCTTTTATAAGAATGAATATATATCTAGCTTTTCATTGAGAAGACCAAAACAATTCAATTCCCACTGTCACAGCCAAAACCAAAAGCAATGTTTTATATAATAACTACTTCCGATAAGTTATTTTCTGGATTACAAATAGACCTTCAAGTTGAAATGTTAATCTCAGGTCATATAAGCTTTTCAAGATCCAAAGTATGGTCTCAGTGTAGTTTGGATATACCTGTCTAATGGTTGACAGAAGTGGAGGAAAAAATGAATGGACATCAGTAGAGGGAACCCAACAATTGCTTTGCTGTGCACATCCCGCCTTCAGAAATTAAAAAGAAATGATAATACAAATAGATTTTGTACAACAATAAAATTTTGAAGTCTTCAGCTGAAGTTCTTTTTACGATGGTGTAACTCTGGATTCACAGCTTCATTGAAAACAATACACCCACTCGATTCATCTTCATACCAGCAAAAGAATAATGCAATGTAGGAGCAGCTGGGACAACTAATAAATTGACAAACTTTAGTTCTAACCCAGAAACAAACATTTGATTATTTGTTGCAAGAGAGTGAAATTATCAGAAAATAACACAAAAGAAAATAAACATGCCCATTATTTTACAATAATCACAGAACGGGTGAAATCTGCACATACCTGTAGGATGTCTAGGCAGATCAGTCTCACTATATATTTAACTGTTGGAAGCTGATGATGCAATCAGTCGTATAGACTCAGTTCGTTGTGGTTCATCAGAGCTACGTTGAGATGCTTCCTTTTTCAGCTTGTGATTATTATATGCAGCTACACCAACAATTGCTGCATAGGGAAGGGGAAAAAGAGCTTTGTTTAACACAACCGAGACTAATTCAACTATAAATTGTTCAAAGGTTTCCTCGTATAAGTCATCGCCTGCTGAACAAGAGAAGGTTCAACATTCAATGACAGACACAGCAAAAAATTGGTATTTTGATTCCAATTTTAAATCAATATCCTTACTGCAGTCACCTACTGATGAAACACGTTGGAAAAGAAATTCAAGGTTATCATCCTCAAGGCAATCTAACAAATCTAACAAATCTAATCAAAGCTCTAAGTTAATGCCAAAAAGATAAATTCAGGGATCAATTACCAAAAGGACCAAGGCTCCATTTGTTTCACATGAAATAACTTGACAGTGCAAAACATTTTATGAGAAAATAACTAATTTCAAGTTGGTCGCTGAAAACTAATTGAAAAGCATTTTCTTATGTTTGGAGTGCATTACAATGTTCTATAATTCTTTTTAAAAATTCGATGAGAATTTTCTATCAATTTATAGAACTACAAAAATGTTTAACCTCTGAAAACATCATTCTTTTATATTTACTATTGAATATAAGGGAAAAAGAACTAGAAAGGATAAATTGTAGTAGTCAACTGCAACAACGATCGAAAAAAGCCAAAGATAGTCAACTTTGGTTGGCATTGGTATATGTTTCTGTGATTCCCTTATATGCTCCTTTTTCAATGAGTTTGTTAAGTTCAGAAAAATGCTCCCAACTTTGGAAATGAGGAAGCCATTTGACTTGAGAATGGCTTAATTTGCCATTTTGACCACAAACTTTTTTTTATTGACCAACTTTCTTGAGAGCCCCAAAGGCCAAAAAATGGAGAAAATATTTTTCTGTGAACTAGCAGAGCCTAAGAAAGTTTGGATTTGGTCATATGCAGTTTGGTTGAAATCAGTCTAATGATTAGACGATCAATTGCATCAGAGTGCAGTTTTGCCTAATTCAACAAATGACCAAAAATTCCAATGGCTTGTGAAAGTACATTTTGCACAAGGGCCAAACGCCTGGTGTTCCCCAAAAAATTTAAAATTCCATACTTTACTCTTGCATCAAACATCATCTCATAAATGCTAATTTTTCCCCACAACCTTCCCACGCGAAATGAACATATCTCTCCATCTCTAAGAATAAAATTCTAGCCTACCTCCAAATTCCCCAATCAGAAAAGACAGGTTCTTAAGAGAGAAGAATTCAAATAAAAGTAAATTATTGCTTAAATACTCACCAATACAATAACCAAGGAGGTTTATGATTGTGAGCTTTGTATCTGCAAATAGAAGGGCAGATAGCAAGACGACAACCCAATCCTTCACAACTCCAGCCACACGAATGGTCAGAGCACTGGTATGTGAGATCACAAGAAAAACTGATAGGTTGAGTGCAAAAGTGCAAAGAGAGTTGAGGGTTAGCACAAGAGGCTGAAAGTTCCATGCATGTGCTTCCATCCTTGGTTTCTCGAGAAAAATCCAAGGAATAAATAGGCAAAGAGCACTGCAAGGAAAATGATAATCAAATACACAAGCATATTTCTGCCTAGAGAACTAGAAAGAAATGCTTTCAAAATGATGATGCGTCAAATGTAAATGACAAACAAAATACTTGCCTGCAGGGACTAACATAATACATGACAGATATAGGGTTTAACTTCAGACCCTTCCTTTTTACTAGAATCTCCATGAAAATAAGTCTTAGGGCTTCTCCAACAACTCCACCCATCTGATACACAACTCCAATCCAGCTGATATTGATCTCTCCATAAGAAGCCACAAGAACACCAAAACTGATAACTGACATAATTAACAACATTCTACAGCTCATCAGCTCAAGTCCAGCAGCTACTCCGAGAATAAAAACAGCAACTGGCACTGCAAATTTCAGTAAGCAAATTAAACCACGTCAACAAGTGCCACACTGCAAATTTCCAGAGGAAAGCAACTACCGATTGGCCAATCAAATATGAAATTTCCCACCAAACAGAGCGATTACAGATTATCACTATCACAGGAAATATCTGGAATTTAAGACCATTGCTTCTAGACATAATAATAACTTTTTCAGAAATGAGAATCAAAGCCTTTTATTGACAGTAATGATAAGTTATCTATGAGAGTGCCAACCCTATTTATTCAAATGAAAGATAAAAAAAGATAAAGAGAAGCAAATATATCTCCTGCATCAGATTTTGTAAAAGAGTGGGGATCAAAGACATATAATGAACACTTACTAACAGCCTTCAACATTTGTGCAAAAGCCACGGAAATATACAGGTAGGCAGTGTTTCCCAGCCAAAGGGTCATTGCAAATGTGGCACCTATTGGAATAACTGAGGTTGCATATCTAATATATGAATATCCATAAGATATAGGACAAAGAATCAACATTACATAAATAAAATTGGAAAGGATAGGCCTAAGGCCTTGTTGCATGTATTAGGAAAACACATCTTTACTTACATTTCTGCTGTCATTCCCTCCTCAACTTTCATAACCTATGAAGAGTTGAAAATTAAGAAATAAATTGCACAAGCAAACACTCGATATCAGATAAGGGACCCTGACATAAAATTAAAGTAGTACCTTGAAAACTTTGGTTAGTGTAAAACACAAAACCGAAGAGAAGACCATGTGAAGTAGAGTCAATCCAAGAGGATAAGGAAAGTTTATTTCCTTAGATGATAAAACCCACTGCAATCAAACAATTCCAAAAGAAAACCTTATGTTAGTGAGGTGGAGGAATGTCTTTCAAAACAATATCACCACTTTAGGATATCACAGAATGGTGTGGACAATCTAAGCATGTATCTGGAAGAATCGTCCAATCTAAATGCTAAAACATGTATTTTAATGCAACCTTGGACAACGAGTAAGATACAGAGCACTATTTTAAAATAATAAAAAAATGTAAGACTATCCACAATGCACACAAACTTATATCTTATAGAAACCCTAACGCTTAATAGATTCTAAATCTGATGCTCTTTCAAGAAACTTAAAACTATCCTCTTCAGCTATTATTCTCTGACTACTTTCACAAATTCGACTAAACTCATAAAGAATTTTCTGCTATGCTTCAGTCTATATTTTTTACCATACAAGCAAAATTCATAGATTTTAAATTTTGGCCATGGCCACATGTGATATAATTAGGGCCCTTGCAGAAATGCCATAACATTTGCAGCCTTTTTGGTACAAACTTCTCTAAGATATAAATGAATGAACAGATTTACACAAAAGTTACTAAAGTTCAAAAAAAAAAAAAAAAAATGCATAATATATAGCCACAGATGCAAAAAATTTGTCTAGTAATTTTTTTTTAATACTTATTATAGGTGAATTTGTTTGATGTATTTAGAGCTCAAATTGAGGATTAGCTATTAACTTTTTTACCTCATCAACTAGGTCAACCAATAACAACAATGACGATTAAGCCTTAGTCCCAAAACAGTTGGAATCTACTTATGAATCATTTGTTACCATTTCCACTCTATTCGATAATAGCAAAAAAATAAGCAAAGCATAAATTAGGAAAACAAAGGATTTTGAAAAGAAAAATAATTTTGGTACAAAAATTTTGAAATTTTTAAAATCATTTGCTTTATTAAGGAATAAACAAGCCTAAAACAAACAATGACAAAAAAGCCTTAAGTCTAGACTAGTTGGATCGGATATCTATCTTTTGTCTCCATTATATTTTGTTCATTGCTAGATCCTCATTAACCTTATGAGACTGTAGATCTTTCGTGACCACTTTACTCCAAGTGAGTCTAGGTCTACCTCTTCCTCGTTAAGCACCCTCTATCCCTAAATTGCCAAACTTACGAACTGGGGAACATAGGGGATCTATATAGCACATAACCAAACCTAAGACGTCCTTCTCTCATTTTATCGCTGACTTTTGCTACCTGCACCTTATGTCAAACGCGGTCATTCTAAGCTTGTCCAACCTTATCTAAAATCAGCATAGTTTGCAACAATACTTGTTTGTATTAGTTAATAGTTCTGACTTTTTAATATTTAGAATAAATTTCCTATTAAAGTTCAACACTAGATGTCTTTTCCAAAATAAATTTATTATATGATCATCTAGTTTTTAGATTGTCAAAAAAAAAAAAAAATCCTATGATCAACATGATGTAAAAGTTATTAAATCCTTTGATACTCATATTTGTAGACAAAATAAAAATATGATTTATCATTATGTTATACAAAAAAAATAAAAAGCTAACTGCAACTATATTAATTAACATTTTAAACTATTCCTTTTTTTTTTTTTGTACCAGTGATCAAAGCATACATTACAGTTCATATTCTTAATGGTCATCTAACAAATTTACAACAATGCAAAGAAAGCTAACAATGGTTCACAGCAAAATTGTTATTACCAGAAACATCTTTACTTAATTAGTTATTGGCATCAACAACTAATGGTTGTCCATTACTACGAAGGACAGAACCCACATAACTTTGTTAACAACCCTTTGGCTTTTGGAAACTATAACCAAGTCTGATCTTTGAATATGTAAAAGGCTTGAGTGTCATTTAGCATGAAATACAAGAGAGAACCACAAAAATTATGCAAGGATAATAGCAAATTATTTTTTATAGATTAGGACAAACCCTAGATTCTTGCCCCTGAGAAAAAATCAATACCTTCTTCTTGTGCTCCATCAACATTTATTTACATAGCAAAAGAGGGTTCTAGCATATAAAAAACAGACAATGTCAATCAAAGAGCACCTTCGTTCCTATATAGTACAGCTGATGCAATTATCTTTAATACTGAAGAAAGCAGTTCCAACAAAACCATTTTCAATAAAGAAGATAAGGATTGCAAAAGTCTAAAAAACCTATTACGAACAATACAACCAGAACCAGTCACAAAATGGTCGCTACTAACCATGGAAAGGAACAGAATTCTAATATAGTTACACAAAAAAGACCCAATTATGTAATCGTTCCCGAACCAAACATAAAAATCAAAATCCTTCAATACAACTTGTGTCTTAATGTTGTTAATGTATTAGCGGCTAAAACTGAGATTCAAATATGACGACAGAAATCAAAGAAAAATAAGAAGAGAGTAGTATAACCTTGTTAAAGAAGATCTGGCCACTAGAGAGAGCGATATAAAGAAGAATGTAAGCGTAAGTTAGAAGTCTCGTCCGATCTGCCATTGCCTCTGCGCTACTAAACTTGAACTACAGACTTGCTAATTTCTCTCTCAAATCTCAATTTTCAGATTGAAATAAGTCGGCTCTGGTGTTGAAGCATGAAAACTTAAAAGAGCCTTTCAGCTTCAGTATCTTGGGCCAAGACCATCCAAGCCCAACTGTTCATGCGTGTGGATAAAGCACTACTGGGGGCGTTTGAATCCGGCGATACGGAGGGTTTTTAATTTCAACGCCTTTTTTTTTTTTTACCTTTTAACTTTTGAATTTGAACTTAATTTTAAATAGTGTAATGCTATATTTGGAAACAGAAAGAAAACAAAATAGGTGTGAAAGTAAGATAAGAGTATAAAATAATACTATTTATTTTCTTTTCAAGATATAGTGAAAATTAAAATAAAAATCAGGTAAAAGTTAACACTTGTGCAGGTTGTTTTATTATTTTATTATTATATATTATATTAAAAAAATTTTTACATATAAGATAAATATTTATATAAAAAATAAATCATACTTCAGAGAAATAAAAAGATATATATATATATATATATATATATATATATATATATATATATAAATTAAAATAGAGTAAACACATTATATATAGATATATATGAAATTTTTACAAATAAGTATAAACACAATAATAAAGATATATAAATATATAGATATAAAAATATCAAATTATAGTAAATAAATGGAAAAAAAATTAAATAATCAAATATAAATTTAAACAAAATTAAATATGAATACAAATAATTATTTTAAATAAGCACTAATTTTTAAATTTAAAACATATCTTAAATGATCTAATAAAAAGTTAAATTGAATATAGATATAAATAGCTATTGTAAATGAATATTAATTTGAAAATATGATCATTGTATATAATTTTCTAATATTTAGATAACAAAATTAAAATTTAAATGATAAGAATATCAAGTATCTCATCTTTTTAATTTAATAAATGTATTTTTTTAATTTATCAAATATTATTAGCTCTCTTTATTATTTTAAATCTACATTAAATTTAATGTTTAGATTTTTCTTTATTCTCCTACCTAGGAAGCAAAACAAATAAAAAAAAGAGCAAAATAATAACAATGATAATCTTAAACATTAGAACTCAATAAAAACTTAACTTGAATTTGAAGAAATTTTCAATTTAAATATTTTACAGATTTTAAACATACATGCATCCAAATATATTTGGACATCAATTTATATATGGCGGTGTCAAGTGAGAATACTGTGATTGGTTTGGCTGGCGTTATCAACAATCCTTCTTTTCCTCTAAATCACTTTAAAGATCCTTCCATCCCACACCCTTCTGATCCAAACCCCAATAAGGATCTTATGATTGCTTTCGATGCTGAAGAGGAGGATATGATGGTTCGTGCTACTCCTTCACATGAATTACCAACTCCTAATCTTTCCTTTGCTGAGTTAGTGACTGAGGCCATTGTGGGCCACCCACCTCCGAGGGGGGGGGGGGGGGGGGGCCGGGGGATAGGGTGGTTTTGTTGGGTGGGGGGTATGTGGTGGGGGGGCGGTTTGGCGGGGGGCGGGGTGGGGTGTTGG
>CANUEP010113429.1:0-119296 GCA_947857235.1 Jatropha podagrica | reverse complement strand
TTTTTAATTAAAATTTCCATATTTATAAATAAAAAAAACAAAACTTTATTCCAAAATTAACGGTTACCTATAAAAACCCCGCCCACAAAACACGTCAAACTCAAAAAAAAAAAAAAAAAAAAAAAAAAAAAAAAAAAGCTGAGTGCAAGGTTACTAATATACCCATCATATAAAAACAAAACAAAACGATAATTGGACATCAGCTACCAATACGCTAGAACGCCAACATTTTATATTTTTTAGGAGTATGTTTTATAATATTCGTTTTTTACAGCAGTTGTTAGTTTTTTTTTTTTTTTTTACTGCTAGCTGTTTATACAGTAATTTTCCATAAAATTAATTTTTTTAAATGATAAAAAATAAAGTTATCCATTTAATTAACTTAATTTCAGGAAAAAAAGATGATAGGATTGTAAATAAAATTTAATTAATGTGAAATGCTAAATATTAAAATGTTAAACATTTAATAAAAAATTCTCTGAATCTCTAAAAGCTATTCTAAATAGTACAAACAACATAATTATAGCAATAAAATTTAAATTGATTAAAATATTAAAAATTAATTCAAAAGTTACTATGGTATAATGTGTGTATATAATATTTATGAATCTTTCTTTTTAACCTTTAACTATTTATATAAAAGTAGACATATATTTGTGCTACACATAATTTTAATAAATATTAAATTTCAATTTTTGTTAAAATTATTTTTTAATATTTATACAATTTATTAATTTTATAATTATAATATTCAATTTTGATTTAATAAATATAGTTAAATATAAAGTATTAAATTGTTTTTTATTTAAATGATAAGAACAATTGTAATAATGAATGACAATTAACGTTGTTCAAAACTCTCAGATAGGTAAAATATATTAATATTATTATATCTTATATTAAATTAAATGTATTCCTGTGTTCATGTAGTGATGTAGTGGAAGAATACCAAAGGGAAATGAAAGGGCTAAGCGAGAGAGCAATTGGGCTTATGTTTAAGTCATTGGGCTTGGCCCAAGAAGACATGAAGTGGTTCACAACCAAATCTGGAACCCAACACCAACCTCAATCAGTGCTTCAGTTGAACTCATATCCAATATGTCCCGAAGCGGGCCAGGCCATGGGCTTGGCTCCTCATACAGATTCAACTTTGCTGACTCTACTGCATCAAAACAATGCCAGTGGCCTCCAAGTATTCAGAGAAGGCAGTGGGTGGGTGCCAGTGCACCCAATCGATGGTGCACTTGTGGTGAATATTGGTGATCTGATGCAAATATTATCCAATGGCAGGTTCAAGAGTGCACTGCATCGAGCGGTTGTGAATGAGACCTATCACCGGACATCGGTTGTCTATTTCTATGGCCCACCAATGGATGCAGAAGTATCACCGTTGATGCAGCTGATCGACTTTGATCATCCAATCCTATATAGGGCTGTGTCATGGAAAGAGTATCTTGATGCCAAGGCCATCCATTTTGACAAGGCATTGGATTTTATAAAACAAGATGCTTTGGTTGTTCCTAAAAATGGGTATTGACATTTTTATAGCACTTGAGAAATAATTTAGGAAATCCCGAATCAGGGAGCCCTTGTGCGGTATAGTTCTTAGCTCATCCTTCGAGATCTCACATGGCTTGTGGAAGTGTTATGGATGTGAAATGAGTTAGTATATGCATGTTGCTTCGAACTTTATGTTTGTGCATAAAAAATATTCAAAACAACAAAATATTATTAAGGTTTAATAATAAGTATTTAAACAAAAGCTGAGTTTCTTTTCAGCTTTCTTTAATGTCAGTTTAGGGAAAAAATGACAGACAAAAGAGCCATTCAAATCACAAGATGATGCAAATTTGAGATAAATAATATATATTCTATAATTGCATTCATTTACCATGTAATATATGTATGTAGCATTTTACAGTGACAACTTTCACTTTTGATCGTAAATTCTACATATCAATGTCAAACTTAAACTTGTCTTTTGTCTTTCCAGAGATCTTCAGTTAAATTAAAATCTTGAGGTTACTACAGACACTGGGTTAGTGTGGAGTGTAAAATGGACAAAATCTAATAGCTCCTTTGACTAAAAAGGCTGTAACAATTAGCCAATATAAACAAACAGTTGTAAAGGCATCTGTCAGAATACCTGGGAATGCAAGGTAGATCCATGAAGATCACTTCCAGAATTTGACCATCTTGTCATGACTAGCAGAAGCTACCAAACCAGTAACATTTGACACAGCCAAAGCAGATACCAGTTTGTCGTGTGCAGGTAGAGTCATTGTCTTGTTTTCAGCCAAGTTCCATAGCTCCAGAGTCTGGAAGACCATGTGAAGAGAAAGCAAAAAGAGTATATTGGTCAATTGAGCATGATAAATCTCAGTTGGTACTCTCTAGTGAGCAACAGCCTTACACAAAACAATAAACCGGCATCCTTCACTTGTCACATGCATGCAACAATGGAGCACCTTTGCCCGTCGAAATTATAATTCAACACTTAAAGTGCTATTTGATATAAATAACTTCCACAAAACTTCTCATTTCATTTTGGCATTTCATGTTTAGTATAAGTGAAAATGTTCATTTCACTTCTAAGAATCAATTTTTATGGAATCCAACAAAACTAAACTGAATTATACCTTTTTTCAATTTCAATTTCACTTGTAACAAATAAAAGTGTCGGATTGCATGAAGTCAAGGTATGAAACAAAGTGTCTACAAGTCGCATTAGATTATAAATTTGCACATTGAAACAAACCAGTAATAACTTGCCTCATAACAACCGATGATCAGTAGAGAAGAATAAGTGGGATGGAAAACACAGGTATGAAATTTATTGCCAGAACAGCTCAGCTCATGAATGTATTCTCCTTTGCTGCCGGAGCCAACTGTCCAAACTCTAACCAGGTCATCGCTCACAGATGCCACATACTCACCAGAAGGATCCCAACACACAGAATGGATATGGTTTTTATGTCCCTACAAAGACAAATTCCACATGTATAATGCAAAAGCAAAGTGGTGTGAATACTTGGTAATGGTAACTCGCTGGGAACAGAACCACCTTTGAGTGCTTGAAAAAACTACAACAATATTACTAAAACCCTTTTTGAGGTTTAATATGTTTAATACTCAAGTCCCATTGTTTAAAAGATAATACACTATTTTAGTCCTAGTGCTACCATCAACATAGTACACAAGAATATGTGGGTTCAAAGTACTTCAGTAACTACACCACAATTACCACCAGTCAGGAACTAAACTGCACTCAATTTTAGAGTTCAAAGATGAGTGAAATCAAATATTAAGTTACAATTTCAAGTCATTGTATCTCAAGAATAAATGAGTTATTAGATCCAAAAGGACATCGAGATTCAATCTCAATAATGTGGGTGGCAACTAAATTGAGGTAGATTTAAAATTCATGAACCTTAAATTTATGGATCTAACCAACTAAGAAAACCTACATACTATCAAATTCAAATATCCCAATTTCAAATGCTTCCATCCAAACTCCAAAGGCAACTTAAGATACTTTCAAATAATATTAATCGGTCATTTGAGCATGAACATGTGTTGTTATATAGATTAATCATAACAATCCATCAAACAAGATTTTTAACCGGTAACTTGTATATAAAATACCAATTGAGGACAAACCTGCAATTTCAGTCTGCACACTTGGGTCTCAACATCTAGTATGGATATGATATTCTCTGCAGCAGCTGCAAGGATCCTTCCAACGTGTGGCTGAAACCTTGTCTGAGTAGCACCACCCTAAAAATAGGTATAGAGTGAGCGATAATGTAACAAAATATGAAAATAATGGTCAAAATATTAGTTTTCAGCCAGATTCCTCCTGAATGCAAAACAGCCACGTTTATACCTTGAAGACTCCAACACAACTCCCATTTTTGATACTCCAATAGCGAATCTCACTGTTATTATCACATGAACAGATAAGGTCCTCTTTGCTTGGGTGGAAATCCACTGACATGACAGTTGTAGAATGTCCTGTAAATGTGCGAAGTGAGTAGCCTGGCTGCAAATTGGAACAATCCGTTGAACCAAGTAATTAGATGATTAGGCTGTGTATCACCATAATAAGATCACTACATGATGGGATTCACCACACGTCTTTCTTATCAGTTTACTTAAAACATTATTTTCAGCAGGTCCATTCACGTTGCAACTCAACTAGGGTCACTCTTAATTATTGGGAATTAGATACTACTATTCATTAAATCTTACACACAATTCCTATGTTCAATTCTTGGGGGCGTCCAAGCAGTTAATTAACCTTTGCTTGGACTTAAGCCCGCGAATGCTCATGGATTATAATCCTCATGTGTATTGGAGATTTGCCCAGTCCATGCGGAGGGGGCATTTGCATGGATCCAAGGTGGAGAGCGGGAACTACGCTTGTCCGTTAGTCAGTCCTAAGGACCAAACAACACCCCAATATTAAAAAAAAAAAAAGAAGTACACACAATTGGTGACTAATTCTCCTTGTAAGGCAGAATTCAATAATTGCAGTTGAAAAACAAATTATAGATGCCTCAAAGTAACAAGGTCACAGATAATTCAACAATGTGAAGCAACCTCATTTCTGCAAACGTTTTCATATCTATGTAATGTTACAATCGTCCAAAAGTTGGTGTATAATAGATCTAATGATATGGATCTAAGTAAATGGAGTGTATCAAAGTTCAGATTTCTATCCATTACGAAACAAATATATATGGCAAAATTTTATGAGAGATCATGTTTACTAACATTATCAGCTTCCCAAACCCTGACGGTTTTGTCAGCTGAAGATGTAGCAAGCCTCGAGATGCTTGGGCTGAAACGAACATCAGTGATCCATTGAGAATGTTCCTCAAGGGTAGACTTTGCTGTAAAAGACTCTGTACACCAAAGCGTAGCCTGCCGAACATAATCATCAATCAAATGGAAAAATTTGTCCTTCTAAAACAATTACTTTAACTTTATATACTTATGTGTATGTATATATATATAAAGAATGAAATAAGAAGAAAAGGAAGAGTTTCAAATGAAGCAGCATTGAGGTTCCCCTCCATCATTATGAGGTACAGCAAGCTTAGCTATTTAGGTCACTTGTATCATCCCAAGAGACTAGGGATTGAATCTCATTTTCTACATCCATAACAAGAGGAGTTAAGGGAGGGGAAGGGTTGGACTCTCCCAACCATGCAATTGAATTTAAACCCTTCATCATTTGTTTCTAATCTGTTACCAGAACTTAACAAAAAAGTGGAAACTTAAGTATAGCGAGAATTGACCTTTTTGTCATGCCCTCCAGTTGCAAGCAATTTCCCATCCGATGAGAAGTGACAACATTCAACTTTACTTGTACTTGCTGGAATATGCCTTATCTCCGAAAAAGCTAAGCCTATATTAGAAAAATACTGTTAATTCCTATACATCAATTTTCCATTATTATAGAATCAGAATCATTCATCTCCTTCCCATTCCATTCCTCATATGTGTGGATGTGACTAAGGTTCATGCCAACATAGAAGGATTGGTATTAAATTGTACCTTTGCTGACATCTGCAGACTGACCAACTCTATCTCTAAGATCCGCAGTATCATGAGAAAAGAATGAGTCTACATTGTCTTCCAGTGTTCTATCATCCACAAAACGGTCCATATCAGCCTGCAACAAATTTACTTGATTATTGCACATTCAATGGAGTGGTACTAAATGCAATTCCTCCCAAGCATAGTCAATAAATCTTAGAAGGATGCAATAATCAAATATCAGGAAATGTATTGCTTGCCATTTCTGCAACAAATAGATTGTGAATGGAATAGAAACCTATACAAAACTTCTCAGGTAAGCACAATACACCACTTTGGACCGAAGAATTAATATAATCTCTGATGGATGCAAATAACAAGTAAGCTTGTTTTTAACTATGAACAATTAGGACACAGTTTAACAAGCTTGTTTTCACATCCTTTCAGCATTTTACAATCCCCCAAATCGCAAAAAGACATTAAGTCATATCCGAAGTCTGAATCACAATTAAAGCCAATCATGGGATGCATAAACACTCCAAGCACACCTTTCAATTAAGAAAATCTCCCCAATATGGCAATTAACCATAATTCGCATTAGGCGGGTCTGCCCTCAACCCCATACTTGCTCAATCTCTTCATCATGGGGATAAAAACTTGAAACAGTACATTTCTCAGACTCAAAACGTGGCAAGCATTCACATAAATGGGTATGATGCTTGCGAACTAGCATAAACTGAGGAATCAAAGTAAAAATGAGATAACTAAAGCAAGAGTATTTGGGAGAAATTGGTGTGCATTGACAACACTGAAGTGGAAACATTAAAGTGGTTCCAAGTGAAGCAATCCAAATGGTGTAAAATTAATGGAAATCACATTAAGATGGATAAAAGGCCATAAGTGAGATCATTCCAAATGAAATTAGCAAGAAGCAAATCACCAACCAGTTCATTCGAAGCTGACGCAAGGGAGCCCAATCCGTCAGAACCAAACATAAGCAAAGACTTAGAACCACCACCATTGTGTGACATATTGGGCACTGAAACAGCATCACCAGGTGTGTGAGTGGAAGGTGTTGATGGAGAACTTGGGGATGGTCCAGTGGTGTTAGCAGTGCCTGAGCTATTGGCAGGGCCTGAGGAGGAACCAGGCTGCTTTCTCTTTCTCCCAATTTGACCTTTTGAAGCCTTAAAGAAACAAGATTTCAGTCAGAAGCCCCATAGACCATATAAATTGAAAATACAGACAATTTAAAAGGTAACATTCAGGTTCTGCAGGGACAAGAGCAACAGGCAGCAGGAATTGGCCCCAGCCCTCAAAGCCCAAAAAAACACACAGTGCTATGTTATTTCAAACTCACTTAACCCCGTCCTCCACCCTGGCTCCTCCCAAATAAAAATAGCAATAGTAACAGCCCAAAAGAATAGAAAAGTCAAATTTTACTAAATATTTTAGTTTGGAGATAAAAGCAAGATATATTAAATGAAGAAAACATGGACAACTTCATTTCCTCAATACTTAATAAAATGGAATTTACTGACAAATAATTTTAATAACTCATTAGTTGTTAAATATATCAGGAGCTGCAGAAAACAGATATGTGTGCGTGCACACATTCAAACAGAGATTGCAAAACTAACTTTAAAGCAGAAAAGGAGACATATAGAACAGAAAAGAGAATGTAGGAAAGCAGCATAAAAATTAGCTTTCACAATCCCAGGTAATGCAGATATTAAGACAGAAAATTTGCATCAGATAACATCATATTTTATGAACTTCGAAGAACTGCACAATATATTCAGCCCAATGCATAAATTCCCCCCAATATTTTATGCAAAAAGCCTTGTGGCAACCTTAACTTTTACTTTGATCTATTGCACACTTCAACTTATAAAATTGCACCTATGAAACACTTCAACTTGCAAATTTATTCTATTGAACGCTTCAATGTAAAATCAGATTGATTAAATACTTATTGAATAATTGAAAAATGCAAAAATTATTTTTTCATAAGTTAAAATAATCCATCAAATCAATATTTTGCACATAAAACCCCAAGAATGCCAAAAAATTTTTGTTGTTAGAGTGGAGATGTGTGCAATACTACCAAAATTCATTACTTCAAGGACATAATAGGTCATCTACAAAGTTCAGGGTGCCACAAGTTTTTTCTTTAAAGTACATGGGTAAATTTATACATTTGGCTTAATATATACAAGAATAAAATGTTATGACAGACAAGCTAAAAACATTAAGTGGGCATGAGTATTGTGTGTGACAAACAATTTGAGAACGCTAAATCTCTTAGTATTTTCCAGTAAATATAATTTGGAAAACTAAAAGCTAGCTGGTAACTAACCTGGTCATTTCCTTGAAAAGTGTTTGACATGCTAACATCTCCTGTCATGCTGCTAGAACCAATTATTTTGTCTTGCTGTTGAAGGTGTTGACTTGAATTTTGGGACTGTTGACTCACCAGTGGATGCTGTGAATACTGTTGCTGCAGTTGGTTGTTCTGCAGTTGTTGTTGTTGCTGCTGCAACTGAAACATGCAACCATACTTAAACCAATTCTTCCAAGAAGCCAAGAGACCAGATATTCATATGGAAAATGCAGATAATTATAAAATTTAGGGTAAAGTATGATTTAATCCATAAGGTTCACCAAAACTAATTACTATGTCCTTCTATTATAATAAATACATTAAAACGTCCCTAAGGTTTAAAACTGTTTAATTGAATAGTCCTTGAAAGTAGAATTCTCATCGTTAAGTATAAACATTAATCAAAAGATAAAATGCCCTCTGTTAACCCATTTTCCAGTTCAAAAATGCCCTTCCTTGACCCATCTTCTTTCTAGAGTTAACATATAAAAGTCGAAAATTTTTTTTTCAATTTTTATGCTTCATTTTTCCAAATTCTGCGATAAACTAAGTAGAAAAGGCAGTGTTTATAAATGGGAATTACTAACTTTGTTTGGATTTTGAATTTTCATAAATTTTCTTGAATGCAAGAAATACAAAGAGCACCAGGACTTGAAGATGGCTTCTGCTTTCTGAAGAAACTAGTAATAAAATTATTCTGATAATAATAAAGCGATGACTTCCAGATAAAAAGAATGAAATGACTAAAAATAATATATCTGGACAAGAAAATGAAGCAATAGACTAAAAATCAAAGCACAAATAAAAAATACGCAAAGGAATTCAACATATCCATCGAGATAGACACACCAACAAAACACGCTGAGAAATATCATCTGCATGTTTACATTGCTGAAATTAGAAAAGAATAGAAAATTGCATGTTTGATATCAAGCACCTGAAATTACCATACAAAAACAGAGCACACTAAGATTTCTTGTTTGTAACAGAAGCAGAGTTTGTGGGTAAATCTCTTCATCACCTTTCTTTTTTTCAGGCTAGAAAAGAAAATCAAAACCAAGATATGCACTATTCAAATATAAGAAAATCATCAAACCCATATTCAAATCAATTTAATAACTAAACCATTAGAGACAGAGAAGAACAGAGATGAGGAGAATAAAATTGGAATAGAAAATAAAAAGGATAAGAAAGACGAGACAGAGCAATTTTGAAGAGAAGAATAAAAAGAAAAATCAAAAGTATTAGTGAGAGGAGTATCTTACCGTTGTCCATCCATTTTTGCTGATGGTTTATGTGAGATATTAGGGATTTGGCAACGGTTCCAAAATGGGGTTAGGATAGAAATGAGAAGGAGAACTGTGTGCATATAGAGAAGGGAGGATACTTCTGTCTTTCCATTAATATTTAACGGTGAAAGTCCCTTTTTTTGGATGGAAGAACTATTCATATTCACTGTTTCAAACTTCAGGGACATTTTAATGTATTTATTAAAATAAAAGGACTAAGTAGTTATTTTTGGCAAAAGCAGGCTAATAAT
The DNA here is from genome assembly GCA_947857235.1 of Jatropha podagrica. Lineage (NCBI taxonomy): Eukaryota > Viridiplantae > Streptophyta > Magnoliopsida > Malpighiales > Euphorbiaceae > Jatropha > Jatropha podagrica. The sequence continues at coordinate 109,829 of CANUEP010113429.1, read as the reverse complement.
ACTTTACCCTAAAATTTAACAGCATTAAGCACAGGGTAAAAAGAGAATACCTTAATCAGTAGATCTGTGTCTCCACGGGACAACATAGAACTATTGACTTGCATTGGCGATCCAAAGTTACTGAGTACATCACTGGGATTCAAGGGGCCCTCCTTCCCAAGACCAATATTCTGGTTATTGAGAAGCATTCTAAGTTTTCTATGCTCTAAATCATTGGCAGATTGCGATGCCAAATTTTGGTGTGCGTGAAGGAGCAACTGTTGTTGTAACTGAAATTTATTGAGTGGCTGAGGGGATTGCATCAACCTTTGATGCTGAAGAAGCCCAAGCTGATCCACTCCCTAAGAAAGTGCCCATGATTGATTGGTTCATTAAGGTGTACTTTAATGCATTAAACTAGCATATGATTTCCTAGTTCTTTATACAAATGTTCACAAAAAACCTCCTCTAGAAATTTTGATATATTAAGCGATCGATGTGGAGGATCATATCAAGCATGGGTTTGAAAACTTACAGTTAGAGGCCATCCTTTCAAAGTCAAGTTGCTTCCCCCTTGATTTGGTCCTGAGTACACATGAGAATAGATGTTAGTTACAACCGGCCACTGAAGTAGAGATTCCCCACCCCCCCAACCCCCCACCCCACACCCTATTTCTTGCCATGTGCCTCTACAAAAGACCGAATGATATTTGACATGTTATGGCTACAGTCAAACTCTACATTACAGAAACAAACGTAAACTCAGAGGGTTAATGAATCAATATATACTTCCTAATTTCACTGAAGGATATAAAATAACATAATATATATATATATATATATATATATATATATATATATAATTTAAGATTCGATTCATAGAGCTCAACAACAATACAGAAATAACTTGAGCACAAATTTAATATTCTTATGGGCATTCACAAACTGGTGTGTATTCTTCTACAGATTATTGCTGATGATGAAAGTCTTCTCAAACGAGATAAAGCCTCTTCAGAAGCAATTTATAGGGCTCAAGAACAATACAGAAATAAATTAAGCACAAATTTAATCTTCTTATTATTGGCATTCACAAACTGGTGTATTTCTTCTACCAGACTATGGCTGATGATGAAAGTTTCCCTAAACTTTTCTCAGCCTTTTGGTTACATAATGGAAGATTAGAGCTCGAATTTTGCATTGCTAGAATAGTTGTAAAACTGGAAAACATCCACAAACATTTATATGTTATAAATAATATTGAAATACGAAAATATTGTAATTAATCAAAATTCCACTGCCTGGACATCCTTTATCTTTCTTCTGTATGGTCTACAAAAAATGTGCTTTTGTCTAATAGACATGTGGTGTAAATCACCACTCAATAATCAATTAAACTATGGTTTTCAAGTTATACAGCCAAAATAACTCCTCAAAACCATGAATCTCTAACAAATTATAAAGAGAAGCACAACAACTGTGCAAGCATGTAAACGCACAGACACATTCAAACATATGTTGAGTTGAAAATTTAATCCTGTAAGTTAAAATTTTCTGTGAACATTCAATTCTAAGCCCCATGCAACATCTGCTGAGGTCAAGTGGATTAACTATCAAGTATTTGCTCTAATATTCAAGCACCACCGACTTATAATCCTAAACTCCTTCTGTACCATAGGATATGGTATCAGTTAAGGAGATTTGTTATTCTGACGCTCAATTTTTCCACACCTAAGATAATGTAAAAGAAAAAAATAAAGGAAAAAAATTGGTAAAAATAAAGACGACAGTAAATAATTACCTTGAACTCCAACCAATGATCCTTCCATTCCAACAGTTCTAGGATTTATCATTGCATTAATCTCACTCTTTATGTCCTGTTGCAGCAAAAATCCACCAACATCTAAATGAGAAATATGAAGCACCCTGGATTATGTATAAAAACCCAACATAAAATTTACCTGGGTAGACACAGGAAGTTGCTGATTCCGATTTTGAGCTTGATGCAAATTTCCTGAACCTCCGGCTGTCCCGTGCAGCGTTTTCCTACTCAAAACAAATAAAGTAAGGCTAAGCTCCCGCCAAATTGACAGCCCAAGGATGGAAGAAGACTCAAACATGGTCATCCCAATAAAAGCAATATTCTGTGGAAAAAGTACCCCGGAGGCTGGCCACCCAATGCAGCTGCTTTCAGTAATGAGGCACGACTTGGATCCAGAAGCTGACCCACATTATCACCTAACCTTTGCTGCATGATAGAATAATATCAGAAATGCGAGGATATGATTAAACAGAAGTCAATCTTAGATCTCTAACAAAATTGAGCACCTTCATAGCTGCATCATCCAGAGAATCTCTCTGAAGTGGAAGCTTTAGTCTATCCTCATACATTTTTGTTGCCAAAGCATTTGCAGTTGCGGAGTTATGTCTCGTGACATCATTAGCAGCAAGCGCATTGGCAGTTCCATTTGCATGCTGGTTACCATCTCTTCGTTGCTGCTGCTGCTGCTGCTGCTGTTGCTGCTGCTGAGCATGTCTCTGTAATAACAGCTGCTGCATTTGCATCTGCTGATGTTGCTGAGGTTTTGGATGCTGTGCCTGCTGCAACTCCCGTGCTTTGACCATTTGCGTCTGCCATGTTCAAATACCTTCATCTGTAAGCTTTTCTAAGCTTTTCAAGTATATTTCCGACATAGCAATCACATCACAAATGCATGAAGAAAGAAAATTGTAATGAAAAACTCTATAGTTTTATTTCATCAATGCAACATAAAAAATATTTATTTCATGCAGAAAGTGGGAACAAACTATTCAGGGGAAACTATAAAGTACCTCTTATAATAAAGTTAAATATTATTTATCAATATAGATTTTGAGCTAGAATTTACAAATCCAACATATGGACAAAACTGCCCAAAGGACCCTTTTCTTCCCTTTTACTGGGGTGGGAAGGAACTACCATAACAAAAAGAAAAGAACAAAAATGTCAAATAGACAATTACAGGCATGTATTCATTATCAGCTAACTATAAATGCAATTTATTTTCCTTGACCGATGACACACAGTATAAGGTAGGCTGCAGAAAGCACGATGGTGCAATTAGGACATACACTACAAATGTGCTTGGGACGAGAGACAAATGATGCCATCAAGACAAGGAATGTCAAGAGAGTTAAACAAAAGAAAAATTAACGAATTTGAAGTATAACTGAAAAAGGAAAAAACATGAACTGACCTCAATGTAAGATGCAGCAGCTTCTGAGTGCTTCTCATTTGTCCTGGCAATAAAAATGTCCCAAAACACAGACCACCATTCAAAGAGAAAACCACCAGGTGCATCAATGGCTGGAAAAGAAAAAATTAAACAAACAAATCAACACCAGTAGAGTAAACTAGAAATAAAAGGCATAATTTGAGATATCAACGTTTGCCTTTGTTTTCCCAATCTCTCTTTCCATTAAGAGTAAACAGTCTTACCAACAGGATCTGTGGAAACTTTGCCTTCAGCCTGAAATGCCTTTGCAGAAGCATGTAATTTTCTCTTCAAAAGGTAATCGTATATGTAAACATCCAACCTTTGCACCAAGGAATGAAAAATAAAAATCATTCAGAAATCAGTAATATTAAAACTCTATAAATTAGACCATGATATAAAATGATAAACAGATAAGAACACAAGACTTAAAAGCCTCAACAGCTAAGAAAATGCAGAAGGGCGGACAGAATCAAAATTATTGTTCTAAAGCCAGTTTCCATTTAAACCCTCTCACAGATGAATTGCCCACGCCACTGAATTTAGCACAATTGTGAAGCTTAAATGAAGTGACAAATTTCTTCTTCCAGAATAAACACCCTACATTACAGTATAAACCTTACTCCTCGAGTGACTTCAAATGAACAGTCAAATAATCTATTTGGTAGTAAACAAATTTTCTCAAGTACATTTTTGAATCAAACTTTAGCTAAAATTTACTCAAGAAAGCTCATCGAGACTCTTGTTCAAAAAAAAAAAAAAAAAGGAAAGAAAGAAAGGAGGAGGAGAAAAAGAAGAAGAAGAAGAAGAAGAAGAAGAAAGAACTTTTCATTTCCAAAAACAAGCAAAGCAATTTTTACCTTGGTAGATGTATTTAAAACCTCTTCTGGAGAAAACACACAACTCAATAAAAAATAATAAAAACACAACAAACCCAGTATCACAGAAACCAAAAGCAAAAACGTTATTTCCTTACGCTTAATGGAACTAACACAACAAATCAAAATGTGGATATACAGGCAACACAAACCCCAAGGGGTCAAGTTCATGCCCGTTCATACAATTCAAAAAGATCACACTAGCAATCAAACAACAAAAGCCAGAGCTCAAAACCCTAACAAGTACTGCACATGAAAACTTAGAACTCTACTGAAAATCCAACGGTTAGGAAATACGAAGCAAACCAAAGGCCGGAAATCAAGGGGCCATCCCTCCAAACAAAGAAACGTACTTTGGGAATGGGAATGCTAAGAAACATCACCAGAGAAAAAAAAAATGACACGACCACTCACCGGAACTGCCCATTAAAACCAAACCCTAGAACCACACATCCATTTACCCGAAAGTATAAAGCTAAAAATGAGCAAAACCCACAAAATGGAAGATACAAAAGACGCAATTGAACTCAATAATTGAGCAATTCTTACATTTTATCAGCTTCCCAGTTCGTCTGAGGCTGGGACATGATTACAAAGTAGAGGTTTTGCAACTTTTGGTTAAGGTAACAAAAGAAAATCCAAAAAGGAAGCCTTACAAACTGTGAAAGGAAAAAGAAAGTCCGGGTAAAAAAATTATTGGGTTAGATTCTTTGACACATGTTCATGGAATTTTCAAAAGAAAGAAAAGAAACAGAGTACAAAAGCAAAAATGGGCGCCACGGCCACCTTCTCCTCCACTAGTAGATGTAAGACGATAATCTTTGTGCGCATGCAAATGTTTTTATTCTAGTTCGTTCTGATTCTCTGCGTTGCGCGAGTATAACCATTCCATTTTCTTTTCTTTACTATTTTTTAGCGCTCTTTTCTTTTCTTTTTCATTATTACCGCTAATTTACCATTTTTATAACACAAAGTGATTTCTTGAAATTTTTCTCTTTGCTCTTTTTCATAATTTTTATTTTATAAAATATTATTGGATCTTATTATGCTAATTTTAACTTACTCAAAATACTAAGAATCAACATTTAATTTAAACTCAAATTAAGTTGTATTGTTCCATTGGTCCACTTTTATTTATTGTTTAAAATTTTGATAATTGAATAATCAATTAAATCACTAAAATTAACAAAATACTTGTTAATTAGACTATATCATTTTTTTATCGCACCTAATTACTCTAACCTCAATAATAAAAACTAATATTGACAACAAAGATTTTAGAAAATTATAGAAAATAGTTTATGATTTATAGATGTAAATGTAAAATTAAAAAATAATTAATGGTTTTTAATACTTTTTTTCATTCCATTTAGTAACAAAATTTCATTTCTTTATAATAATTAAAAGAATATAATTGAAATACATTATCTATATCTATCTATAAAAGTGAAAATAAAGGAAATAATAGAATTTCTGATAACGCCCTTGATAAAATATAAGATATAAAATATCTTAAAATAACTTAAATCATAGACAATTAGAAAATTATATTTTATTATTAATATATTTATAAAATTATTTTAAACTCAATAATGTCTTTTCACTTATGTGAGTAGCAAGAGGTCTCGAATCATCTCGACAATAAATATTTTCACAAATTTAGTGAGTAGAGGGTTATTCGTTATTGATAGTCCATAGTATTATTCAAGCTTATTAAACTATTAAAAATTAGAAAAATTTTAAAATAAATATATATAAATAATTAAAATTTTAAGTTTTATTTTTGTTAAATTTATTTTTTAATGAATATATATGATAATGATACATTTAAAAATATTTTTATATTTTATTTATTAAATATTTAATTTTTAAAAAATAAAAATAAATAAATATTTTTTATTAATATTTTTTATTATATTTGTATGATTTGATTGAATGTATTTTTTAAAAAGTAAAATTTCAAATAGAATAAATATAATTTTTTATTTAGGAGAGATAAAAAATATACTATTTTTATTAATATTTTTTATATTTATAAAATTTGATTGAATATATTTTTAAAAAGTAAATTTTTAAATAGAGTTTATATAATAAAATAAGAGAGCACAAATAATTGAAATTTTTAATTTAAAAAATATATAATATTTTATTTATATATCTATATATCTATATACATTGAAATATTTTTTTTTTATTTTTTTTTTTGTTACATGAGTTTTGAAAGAGTTCTATTTTTAATAATAATATTTTATTTTTTCTTACTGAATATTTTATAATTATTATCATTGTAATTTAGTAAGAGATTTATATCTCTTTATAATAAATATATGGTTTATTGATAATTAAATATTTTTAATTTTCTTAATATTTTTTTATATACTAAATCTGTTTTATTTAAAAGAAAATAGTGTTTAAAAAATAAAAAAAAAATTAGAACTATATAGTTATGTTTTAGTCACTATTTTAGAATTTTAAGAATTTATATGCATGTATTCCACATATATATATATATATATATATATATATATATATATACGCGCACCCTAATAAGACATTTGAAAATTTTATATTTTATTTTTTAAATATTTGATTCTATTTTAATTATAATTTAAAATATTTTATTTATGATAGAGATAAAAAAAATAAAAAAAGTATATTTTTTATAATATTCTTTGTATCTATGTTAATCTCATATGAAATTTTGTTTTAATATTATAAAATTGTACATAATATTTTCTCTGTCTCATTTTATTTGCATGGTCTAACAAAATATGCATGTTAATAATTTAGTCAATAAAAATTATTTTACCTTTTTTTTACCCTTAACTCATTATAGTATTAATAAAAGTCTTCCATTTAATGAAAGATAATAATATGACAAAAAAATAATTATTCTTATGTATAAATTTAAAAATCCTGCAAATATTCTAAAACATCTAAAAAAAGAATAATAAGTAAAAAAAATGGAATGGAGAGAGTATAAGACAAAAATTATAATATTTTATTCAAGAGAGAAATAAAAAAAAGAAAAAGTATATTTTTATAATGTTTATATATTCACGTTAATCTCATATAAAATTTTATTTTAATATTTTAAAAATATAAATAATATATGATAAAAATTATAATCTATACGATAAAAATTATAATCAATATTTAATATATTTTAAATAAATTCAAATTTGAACAATTTAAAATTTGTAGGCACCCTACTCATTTAACAAGTACTTTAAAAGAGATACGGATAATAAAATTTAAACGAATTTGGATATAAATACTTGAATGAGTATTTAAATCGATTTAGAATGAATAGGAGTGGTATAATTTTAAACGGATACATTTAAAATTTATAGGTACCTAAATGTATTGAATTAAGACTATTAAATTTTAACCTTTTTTAAAGTCGTTAGTTGGATAATAGATTTTTGAATAACTTTTTTATTTATACCTAGAACCTTAAAATCAGCAATCCATAATTTTATAAAATCTTTCTAAATTGATAATTTTTTAAATACCATCAAATTTGTATGAACTTTTAAAAAGTCATAACTGAATACATAAGATTTTTATAGATTTTATAGGAGTTTGAATTAAATATGATAAGATTTTAATAGACTATAAAAAAAAATATATCGAATACCATTGAAATTTTAAAATATTTTAAAATTTAATAGAGTTTTAGGGATATATTGAATTACGATCGTGTTAAAATTTAAAAGAATTATTGAATTTGACAGAATTAAAGGATTTTCTAAGATTTCGACATATTTCATTAAAATTCTACATCGAGTTTTATAGAATTAGTGAAATTTTTTTTTATAGATTTTGATTGAATTTGATGAAATTATAATAGTTTTTATATATCCAATTAAAATTAATTTTAAGACCTAATTAAAGAAATTAAAATGTTTGAGTCTAATTGAAAATTAAAAAAATAATAAAGGACCAAAAGGTAAAATCTGTCATCCGCTCTAAAATCATTTTTCCTCAGTAAAACCTTACCATCATCAACAATGAAAGCTTACAACAGCAAGTGTCACCGACGACCATCTTATGCTTCCAAAACAGTTGAGATGTAATCGAAAGACCACATGTAATTTTCCATAATAATTCTTTTAATTTGAAAAAAACAAAAAGCTGAAAGCAACCCAACTAAACCAAACCGACAATCCACCGAAGAATAAGTTTGTTGTGGCTGTAGAGGTTTATATATTATTAGTAGTAGTGGTGGTTGCTAGCTGTAAAATGGCTTCCTATTTTTATGTAAAAGCTAAGGTTTAGTCGGAAGGAAAGCTCTCCTTTGACCTTGAGATGAGAGTGTTCTGCAAATCAAATGTTGGAAAAATAGAATATTTCGCGTGTTTCATTTCCAGAAAAAAGACACGAGGATGAATTTGACCTGTCAATTCCACACCTAATTTTCCTTTTTGCTGCTTTTTTAGATTTTTAACTACAGAGACAAGACAAGCATTGAACCATGCAACAATCTGAAATTCCAACTCTTCCACAAGGCTTTGAGACTAGAATCAATCTGAAATTGCTAACCCATTTTGGCCGAACACACCACTACTTCAACAACTAACATTTAATAATTTCTAAAATAGCTAAACAATTAAATTTGCAGAGATCAAACACTTCGAACCAATTCAACTTCGAATCAACAAGTCGACCAGCAATGGGAGAAGCCTATTCCATGCAATTGTAAGGAATTGCTCTAGAATTTTCGTTAGTGCGATAAATCACTTTCCCATCATAGATTTCTACGGTTTCTTATTGTAAAACAAGAAATTCAATTAACATGCATATCCTCAATTTTAAGGCTTATGAGCTACCTGAATTCTAAAACTTCTAGCAGGCCTTAAAATTTAAGTAAAAACTAATGCTTCAATGGGTGCAAATGACACGGCTAAAATATAAAACAAGGTGGAATTTTTCCATCCATTGCTAGCAATACTAGTCAAAGCAAAAACTAAGGGCAGCAGGGGCAACACTTTTCATTCCTTAAAGTCATCTTTGTCATCAACAGGAATTGGCCTATTCCTCCAATACACTGCAAGAGCACTCCCGCCAAGCTGGAAGGCAGATCAAGGAAATAAATGAGATATTGAAAGTAACTCTAATAATAATAAGATGCTCTGAGCGAGTGCAATAAAATTCTTACTGCCATGCACACGACGCTAACAGCTGAAGGCACTGCCACAAGGGGATTTGTAAAATGTTTCTGGGCAAGTAAAAATCCAAGGGCAGAACTCTGCAGATGTACAGGAACAAGTCAGTGTGGAAAACTAAGAACACAAATTGCTAAGTATTATTGTCTTTGGACATTGCTGATTAAGGAGTATAGTGCATCATAATTATTGATTAGGTTAACCAATGAGTCCGGGTGTGCAAAGTTACTTCCTTTTCTCCACATTTAAAAAATATTATCCATGGTTACAATCAATCCTGATATCATAAATCATAATCCTTTCATCATGTCATATTTTCACTTTATTTTCTAAGTAGAACTAAATCAAGTAAAATGAATTATGATCATACACCTTGTTTAGAGGTATTACTACTATCATGCTCTATAAAGTAATTATAGATGTATGTATACGTGCAAATAGTGGTACGCAAGCATGTCAATGGCACCAGATATGCATCACAAGCCGTAAACTAGTTTGAGGCTGAGGTGGGTGGTTCCATTATGGAAAACACTCAGGCATAATATATAATCGTAACTCGTACTTACCTGCATCCCACATTCTATAGATATAGTACGAGATGTGGATTCACCAAATGATATTTTTGACACCCAATAACCAAGAGCAAATGCAGCAGCATGTAGGAGAGCTACTGGCAGTATCAGTTGTGCTCCTTGCGTTTTCAATACATCAGATACTTGCCCAATCTGGAAAAGGTAATAATAAAGGTAAGCCCTTACTCGAGAAACTAGTGCCAAATAATCAAAACAACATAGCCACTTCAGAAGATATATTTGTAACTTACAGGACTTGCACAGAGTAGGGTTGTGAGAATAACTCCAATCAAAGGTGTTACTGTGATTATTTTTGAAGTGAATTTAGGGAAGAATTCATTTGATAGCACTGCCATGAAAGCAAGATTTTGAGTGAGTTAAAGACAACATCTGTATGCCAAAATCTTTGAGTTAACCAATAGAAGAATGCCAAATTTCGGTGCAAACAACTTAAATGCATAAATACTTCTAAAACCTCTATTACCTCCAACAATAGTTGGCACTAAAACAACCTGGAAAGTGCTAATAGCGAGCCCCTGAAAAGATCGGAAAAGGACAGAATTGTTAAATCAAATATCAGACACTTTTGTATAAATAATGCATAAAAAATTGCAGACTCTCCCATAACTATTGCCCCCAGAGAACCTCTGGCACACTCCACCCTCATATTTCTTATATTGTGATACGGAGCTTTAATCATTTGAATGCGAATACTTCATAGTACTGTCATCATATGAATGGCTACTCATGAAATGGGCATAACCATCAATAATTCTGGATTCTAGGACAGAAAATTCATGATTGTCTCCTTGAACTGCTATGTCATAGATATATTATTCACTCTGTCAAGGTATCTACCAAATCCCACATATCAATATTCTCATGGTGTCAGAACCACTTTGGCTTTTTAGCTACTCTTCACGTAGACAGCACCAAAGGTGCAGTGGTATTAGGACAGGAAGCATTCAAGATGACTGATCCATCAATTGTTTAGCATTTCTGTTTCTTCCAATCATCAATTTCATTTGACAAAAACTTATGGGATATTTAGGGAGGTAATCATCAAGCCTATGTAACATACTGCAGCATCAACTGGAACAAGTTGACCGGCAAGGAGCTTTGTTAGGAGAGGTGTCATGATGATAGCGCCAATGGTTGAACACCTAAAAAAAAATAAGAGATAGAATTAGTGAAAAGGTCTGACAATGAAGTCCAAGTTTACAGATACTAATAATAGATGTATATTTTTCATAAATTCAAATTCTTCACTAACTAGTTGCTCTAGAATGGAGAGAATCTATCTCACATACCATATGCATTTTCAGTTACATGCAAAATGCAGACAACTCATATTCACATTTGAATCACAGAATTGAATGGAAAATGCACTTACGTTGTCATCAGAACTGAAAGTGCTACGTTTCCTTTTGATATATAGGTTGCAACATTAGATGCCTGACCTCCAGGACAACAAGAGACCAAAATAAGACCAGTAGCAAGAGGTGCCGATAGTTTGAGAGTCTGAAAATCAGAAAGAACGTGGATAGCAATTATAATCTTTACCAAGTTCATCATGATGCAGAAGAATGACTAGAAATTGTTCAGGGAATAACACAATTATTATTGTTGTCCACACCAATTTAACACAAAAGCAGGAGCCCTATAAGCAGAGAAGGACTAGCTGAAACCAAAAGTTATCATTGACTTGTGACAAAAATGACGTGTGCTCCTTGTAGATCTTCAATCTCAATCAAACTTATGATTGATTCAAATTGCAGTATATTTATATGACCCTTAATCGACCTTCCATGACCAATGATTAAAAATTGATAAAAAAAAATAGTAATAAATTGAATGTCAAGAGGGAAATTGCAAGCTAAACCTCAACATGTCATGACCAGGTAAAAAATGGTGCAAAACATAATTAACAGAAAATATATGCTGTGCATCCTAAAGCTAAGGATTCCTAAAATATCACTTTATCCTAAATAACATCATCATAAAAAGGAAGGGTTCGCAATATTGATCCATTTAACCATTTTTCAGAACCATTACCTAAAGCATATATCCATTCTTATGGTTTTCTACAATCTTGAATGACACGAAGATAAAGGAACACAACCAATGGGAAAATAATGCCATCTTCTAAAACAGTTGCGAACAAGTACCATTGCAAGAGTAAAGCCTAACATTGGTTTGATCAAGTACTGAGCCAAAAATCCAACACCCACCTGCAACAAATGAAAATATAATGTTTTCAGGGAAGGCAAATGAAAGAGACTTCATTCAGTTAATGTAACTGTCGTAATTAAAAGTAACGCAAAAGATGCGAGTCAGTTCTTACAGTCCATGGATTTCTTAAACATCGTCTAAAATCTTCGAATGTCAAAGTCAATCCCATTGAAAGCATGAGGAAACCAAGGCCAAGGGTGAAGAGATCTGTCTCCAACCAAGTAACCTGTAGAAAGGCACCTACAGTTGGTTAAGCAACAATATAATTTTAGTAAGCACAGTATTATCATTAGAACAACAATCAAATATTACCGCAGAAGGCTTGTAGATGCCAACAATGGTGCCCAATATAACCTGTCTCCACAAGTAAACATTTTAGCATGCAGAAGCAACATTATGGAACAAACATTTCAAATTCAAGATCGAGTTTTGCCATTTACATGTAGTGAAATTAAAGTGTTTATGAAATCTAATCAAACTGTAATACATGTATATGAATCATACCCACACGGGGAAAAGGGTTGTAAGAGTTTCAATTATCCTTTCATACGTGGTCATTCCACTGGGTGAGCTACTGGGAACATCTCCAGGTACATCTGTGGCAGCTTTACACAAAATCTGTGAGTTCCTACACAAAGCAGTCAAATTCTTATTGTACAGCATAAAAATGTAGTAGCAATCAATTATAAATTGAAAAATCTTTTAATTTTCCTGTATATGCATAAAAACTAAACATGCTGAAAATAATGGCTTAACTAACTAACTGAAAATGAGGAAACCATTTTGAAAACAGTCCTAGATGGTGCTCAAAGCTGGGCAGAAAAAAGGATAAACTTATAAGTACTACCAAAAGTAACTTTCATATGGCACAACATTTAAATAAAAATTTATGAACCTTAAGGTGAAAACAGAACAAAACAAAATAGCCCCATCAAATGATGGATAAAATAAAGTTCCGAGAGTGTTAGTGCAAATTGAAGAGGATAGATATACTGTTTCCTCTGGGGCTTTTGCAAACGACTACAAGGATAAGCATGTTAATGGTACGCTTCATACATAATTAACTAAACAAAACCATTACAGCAGGATCATTGATCATAGTGACAATCAAAATAAATCAAAATAACACGCAGTGATGAAGCACGAAGTTACAAAAAGATACCTTGAAGTTTGAAAGACGCTCGAAGGGGCTGCAACAGCAACAACAGGCCTTCGCAGCTGGCTTTGGATTGCACAAAGTCTTCCATTTTCAGGGACAGAGATCCCGAGGTCTTACCATTCAATCCACAGCATAATTTATTGAAAACATTTAATACATAGCAAAGAAACTGCAATAGCAGATAACAAGGCAAAAAAAAAGCAAATGAATATAACCAAGCAGAAACCAGACATACCCAGATAAGATTTTAGCCGACTGGAAGAGAAATAAGAGCTTGGCCTATAAATAGCTTCACGAGTGTGCAAGTTGCAATCTTTGAGCACAAATCTAGATATGGAAGAAGCCATTGAAGCAGCAGCAAGAAGGGATCACAAAGGAGATAAAATGGTAATGGGTTTAAGAGGGGGTTTTAACCTTCTAAAGTTTTGACATGTGGGTGACTCCAAAAAGGCCGGGGTCTTGTTTAAAGCGGATGTAATGGAGATATCGTGGAAACCGATGAGCCACACACACACACAGTGAACCTTGATTGAATGATTTCTCGACTTGACTCAAATTTTGCTGATATAATGCAAATATGTCATGTTCGTTGTCGTTTTGTACAGTGTTTGGGTCCACAGTATCTCTAAATTTCTCTGACCTGAAAACGATCAAACAGAAAGTGGTTTTGCCTTGTACACATCCGAGAAAGAGAAGGAGGAGGAGTGGTTCATTTGTTATCGTAGTAAACAACTATTCAAAGAATTGAGAAAAATATTTCTTGGGTTTGAATTACACAGATGATCATTCAACGTTATCCAGTAATAAAGCTGTTCAGTGATTTTTTAGAACGTTTATCCCTTTTTCACACTATTTTGATATTAATAATCAATCGTATTCCAGCGCTGAGCTTCGCATATGAATATTATATGATATTTTAAAAATAAAAATATTATTTTTATTATAATAAATACTCACTTTTAATAATTTAAATGTCAAATATATTATATTATATTTACTAATTTTTTAATGAAATAAAATAAAAATAATATCTTTTCCGTAAATTCTTATCAAGATAAAAAGCAAATCATGTAAATTTTAAAGACAGACCTATGCATTTAGCCGTTTTTAAAATCTTTGTTGAATCATTCTTATAGTCATGTTGAATTTGATTAACACAATAAGTTATAAATAGACATTTTTAATATAAATATTACATTATACTTCATTATGGCTTACCAAATACAGAAGAATAACTAGCCTAACTAATTACTCCCTTAGTTTAGGAAAACTTCTCTTTTTTTTTTTTTTTTTCCAAAACCTGCTTTTTCTATTTATTTATTTATTTATATTTTAATAAAATTGGTTTCCACTCATCTAACTACATGTTAATATTGTAATTATTTAATGAAAGAGATGGCAATTTGAACAATTCACATGCTGTGTTTTTAATAATGATTCAGGCAGGCGAAATCAAAAGAATACAAGCTTTCCTTTTCAGCCCAAATCTCTAATATGGAAGCTTTGCAGACTATCTCCTTTGTTTTATTAATTAAAAATTCATTTGAATCCTATCTCATATGTATTGCATTTGTTTATGTGTTTTAAATAACCAGCGTGAGTGAATTCTGTGTATCCTACAGGTTATAGCTACGGTTACGTATTTGCGGATATAATTAAAAATTTAAATCGAATAGAGTAATTTGATTTGATTCAACTGTCAATAAATTAATTTTGATTTTGATTGATCAATTGAAAATATTAATTTAATTTTTTCGTTATGGTGCAGTTAGTCTGAAAGAAATTTCGATTAATCTGAATTAACTAAATTAATACTTAAGATACTTTTTTTCTTTATATCTCATAATTTTTTTTGTCAAAATGTTGTATTTTTACCCATATTAAAATAAAATCAAGAGTATAAATTATATTTATATAGTTTTGTTGACATGTGACAATAATATAGTGTAACTTTTGAGATTATTGATAAAAAATGTCATATTTAATTGGTTACTAATTATAATTTTATAACTAAAAGTTTAATAAATATTTCTTTTAATTTCAATTATATTAATTGTTATTTGGGTAGTCGAATTTAAATATGATTGTCTTTGTAATTTTCATTTGGACATTTGTAACCTATTGAATTAATTAATTAATTTTTTATTTTATACAATTATCTATAAATTTATAAGCAGATATATAAAGAGTGCAAACTACAAATCTGGAGATAAAATAAAAAAATTTATTTATAAATAAATTGTAACTAAATTTTATTTATAAACGAATTTCACATTTTGATATCATTTATAAATGATATCAAACAGAATGTTACTATTTTGGTTTACGCCATAAATTTTACTTTACTATTTTACTATTTTTTAAGTTTTAGAAAGTAGCTCAAGATAAGATTATGCACCATATAGTCTTTTTTGCACGTGCGAGATACTTAGAAAGAAGCTTCTCAATTTTGGCACGGAGTCTTCACCTAACTAGCTAAGAGGAACCAACATTTCTTAAATGGTTACTTATTTAGTTTGGCACAACCAACTGCATTTCTACTATTTTCTTAGATTTTGGTTGACAGTGATGTAAATGCAAATCGATTACTGTGGGAACAAAGTTCAATTTTACCGTAAACTTATTTACCATAATTAGAAATATCATAATTTATATAAAATGATAAAAAAAATCAAATTTCACATTTTAAACCAATTCAACTATTAAATTTATTTAAAATGATTATATAGACATTTATTAAAACTATAGTTATGATCGAGTTGACCAATTTATTAAAAAAATTATTTAATTATGAAATATAAAAAAATAATATATGAAGAATATTGTATCTCTTTTCACCTTAATTAATGATTTCGAATTTATAAATATGCATTAATTTGAATATTTTAAAATTAATCTCCATTATTGAATTATTGTTTATGAAATTATTTTTATGTTAAATAAATTAAAGTTATAATGTATGTTTATAAAATTATTATATTATAAAAAATGATGTTTTATGGATTTTAAATTTACATTTATGAGTGTTAAAAAGTTTGACCTGAATAATAATAACGTAGAATAAAAATAGATAAAAAGTCAATTATATTAAACTAAATCAATTATTAATTTATAAAATTAAAATAAATTGATCTAAAAAATAAAATTGAATCTTTTGGGCTAATTTAATATTTAAATTTATATAAAATAATTAAAAAGATCCGATTTTACAACTAAAACTCAAACAACTAAATTGTTACAATATCTATTTATAATTTTTTATTTTTACACTGTCTATTTACAATTTTTATACTTGAAAGTTTTTACTACTCAAACATTTTACTGATATTGACATTTACATATTCTTTTCTTTCCTTGGAAGTAACATTAGCAACTCTCCAACTTCTTTCTACTACAGCCTGTGTTGTCTCCTTGTCCAATACCATCTTACTGTCCCAAGTTTTGTCCTTCCCAGTTCCCACCACCAATATCAATTACCCTATTCATCCCAATATATAAGTAGTTTACCATTTTCAGGTGAAGAAAAATAAATTTATTTTATTTCTTTCGTTACATCAAAACACAGTGGTGGAAAAATAACTATGAAAAGAAAATTGAAAAATCATCGTTATTTTCCTTCCTCTCCTTTCCAAACAAAGGGTTAAGATTTTTACACGAGGATGGAAGAAAATTACTGTATATAAATAATTATAAAAATTTAAATTTTATTTATTATTTTTTAAAATGTTCAAAACGTTCTATATTATAAGAAATAAGTATCGTATCTGTATTTTTTTGTCCCTTTAAAATTATTTAATTTATCTAATTTGTAATAAATTTTTGTAATTTGAATTAAAATGTAGAACACTATTAATGATATAATTGCTTTTTATATATTATAACGTATATTTGTATATATATTTTTTATTTTTAAAGTGAATATAATGTTTTTAATATATTATATAAAGAAAAATATTAATAATTTTTAAATAGTTTTAATAAAATTTAATTATTTTAAATAATTATAAAAAAATATTTAAAATTTTATTAATAATTATTTTTTCGAGAATAATGTAGTCAGATTAGTTCACGGCTTATACGAATCATAAATGATCCTCCGTCGCGGAAATTCTATCAAGTTCAAAAAATAACGACAACATAATCATCACTGCATGAAGTACTGACGTCAATGGATTGAGCCATGAGCCATGAATGGCAAATTGGCAGTGGCACCACCATCAGGACCCACAGGAGCCTTTCGACTTTGAAAATGTGTGTTTTTGCTCAAAAGATTTATGCTTTTTGAGTTTTGGATTATAACAATCTTTTTTCCTCAACCTGAATTAAATACTAAAAGAAAATAATAAACTTGAATCCTTAAATTATACACCTCTTTTCTTTTTTTTTTATATAGGTAAAATTACTTTATTTGATAATTTAAAAAAAATACCAAATTAAAATATCAAGTAATGCTAAAATAATAAATTTTAATTATTATTCATTTATAAAAAAAAACAAAAGAATATTTTAGAACGGATGAAAAATAAAAGCAAGAAAAAAATGATGGAAAGAAGGGAATTTATGATAATTATGATTGTGAAAAGAGCACTGTGAACTTATTTAGCAGAGTCAAAAAAGTCAGATTTAATCTTTTGGACCAATTAAGTTTTTGAATTTATATAAATTATTAAAAAGATCCATTTTTGTATTTAATTTTAAAAATTAATAATTGAATTTTATTTCTTTTTGTTTTATATTAGTAACGCTTATATCAAACTCTTTTAATAATAATAAATATAAATTTAAAATCCATAAAAATACCATTTTTTATAATATAATAAATTTATAAATAAATATTATAACTTTAATTTATTCAACATGAAAAATGTATATATTTCATAAGTGAATACTAAGTAATAGACATTAATTTTAAAATTTTAAAATTAATACATATTTATAAATTCAAAACTATCAATTAAGCTAAAAAGATATACAATATACTTTATTTATTATTTTTTTATATTTTATAATCAATTTTTAATAAATTAACTGGTTTGATATCAACTACAGTTTTGATAAATGTCTATATAATTATTCATATAATAAATACAATAAAAAATTAGAGATTAAATTAATTTAAAATATCAAATATAATTTTTTAATTATTTTAAATAAATTTAAAAGCTCAACTTTTTAAGTGTGCTGAATAAGTTTGGAGAACAAAATACTTAAAAGGGTTGTCAAAGAGACATTAGAAGGAATAAAAAGAATAAAATCAAGCAAGATCTTAACCACCAATAAAATTGCTAGCTACTATAATATAACACTACACAAAATGATGCAAACCTGACCTAAAAGTACAAAAAGATAAATGCCAAATGTCAATTTCATCCTTATTTCCATTTCATAACCAAAATCAAAACTATTGCTTCTTTCTTAGTTGTTGACTGGTTAATGCTCTTTGAGTCTTTATTAGTGTCTCTACAAAGAGTGGCCTTTCATGCCAGCTGTGTCCCTCTTATGTCTTGGCCAAGGACTTCTGTACTATTGCCACGTGTCAACAAAAGCCCTTAGGATAAAGCACCGATAGGTCCATTGTGATTGGTCAATTCTACAACCTACAAACCGGTAATTATCCCGCTTTTTGTAAGTTGATGTCAATCAAACGGTTATTAACCATTTTCAAGACGTGAAATGTTGTAGATTGTAGATGATGAAAAATACGACCCCAAAAGCGATGGTATAGCCACATATCTAATTAACTGGGGACCGTTTGATTAACCTTGTCGTTCCCACCTTTCCTCGTCTGCTAAAGATTGGATGTGGATGCGTCATATATTATGCAAATGCATGCATTTCCTTCTTTTTTCTTTTTGGGGTAAAATAATTACAAGGATCGGTTTTTTATTATAAAATTCAAAATTAAAGAAATTAGGGTGAAAATTAAGTTTTTGATTTTATATGTATTAAAAAAATAGTCAAACTATTACTATCATTAATTAAATCTTGATATAAATATACAATATAAACTTTTAATCTTATAAAAAAATCTATTTAATCAAATATTTAAATTATAATTTGATTAATTTTGATAACAGTTTAATGTGATCATTTAATTTTAATGAAATATTAATACAAAATTATATTAAGAAAAAAAAGAAAATTATAGTTTAGCTATAATTAAATTTTCTTAATAACGGGATGTAAGTCAATTAAAATTTTAATAATTTATTTATTTCTATAAAATAATTTATAAAAAAATATTTTTAACAATTTTATTATTTAGAGTGTTTAAAAAAAATATGTAAATAAAAAATATTTTTCTGATAAGAGAAAAATTAAATTTTTTTTTAAACAAAATGGTTTGTTTTAAAATTGATATCTCATTTTGAAGTGAGTAAAATAATTTTCAAAATTAACAAATTATATAATTTTGTAAATACACATTTTAATTTATTATTAGCGGATAGCGCCACCTTTCTTCAAAACTGTACCGTGGCTATCGGACAAGGAAGAGGAGGGGGAAATGCAAAGTTTGTGTAAAAGTCCACAAAATTGAAATACGATTTCACACACGCAAGCTCG
This sequence comes from Jatropha podagrica, assembly GCA_947857235.1. Taxonomy (NCBI): domain Eukaryota; kingdom Viridiplantae; phylum Streptophyta; class Magnoliopsida; order Malpighiales; family Euphorbiaceae; genus Jatropha; species Jatropha podagrica. The sequence continues at coordinate 90,026 of CANUEP010113429.1, read as the reverse complement.
CGCGTGAGAAAATACTAACTAAATACGTTTTATGTTTCAAAATTACGACAATTAAGACCAATATAGGAAACAGAAAAAAACGTTTCCATTGCTGCCAGCGAGACTACACAGCCTTCTGATGTTTCTCGCTTCAGCTTTATGTTTTATTTTTTTTTATTTTTTATTTTTTATTTTATTGCTTTTGTAATCTCGTCTCGTGATACCTTCTACAAAACCTCTCTTTTTCTCTCTCACTCCCACAAACTCAACCCACAGTTCCTCCCTCCCTCCCTCCCTCATTCTTTCCCTCCTCCGCCATCTCTCATGGATTCTCGCCGGAAAACCACTTTTGGTTTTGGAGAAAACCGGCAGCAGAAGCCACCCAGCATATAAAAACAAAACAATATATTTCTATCTTTTTAATTTTTGGTCTTATTCCAAAAGTATATTGTCCAATGGCTGTAGTTTTACACTCTGTTGTTGTTTCTTTTGTTTTGCTTCTGCTACTGCTGAGTCATGGTCGAGTTGACTCGGAACCTGTACAAGACAAGCAAGCCCTCCTTGCTTTTCTCTCTCGAGTTCCTCATGCTAATCGCCTCCAATGGAACTCTTCCGCTTCGGCTTGCACCTGGGTTGGAATCGTTTGCAACGCCAACAATTCCTCCGTGTACGAACTTCGCCTTCCCGGCGTGGGACTTGTGGGTCAGATTCCACCCAACACACTGGGGAAGCTGAGTCAGCTCCGAGTTCTAAGTCTCCGCTCAAACCGTCTCTCCGGCGAGATCCCTGCTGATTTCTCCAATCTAACCCTCCTTCGCAGTCTTTATCTCCAAAATAACGAGTTTTCAGGTGATTTTCCGCCGAGCCTGCCTCGGCTGAATCGCTTAAATCGTCTCGATCTTTCCTCAAACAACTTCAGTGGTTCAATCCCTTTTGCAGTGAACAATTTGACTCACTTGACTCGTCTTTTTTTACAAAATAACCAGTTTTCTGGCACTTTACCAAGTATAAGCTCTTCAAATTTGATAGACTTCAATGTGTCAAACAACCGTTTAAATGGTTCAATCCCTTCATCTTTAACTAAATTCCCTGCATCCTCATTCGCCGGTAATTTAAATCTCTGCGGTGGCCCATTGCCGCCTTGCAATCCATTTTTCCCTTCCCCAGCTCCATCTCCATCAGAAAATCCTGAAACTCCAGCTCACGAAAAATCCAAGAGACTCTCCACTGCCGCCATTGTTTTAATTGCAGTTGGCTCCGCTTTAGTTGCTTTCTTGCTCTTACTCTTTCTACTATTATGTCTCCGTAGAAAACAACGCCGGCAGCCACCGAAGGTGCCAAAACCAGCTGCCGCGGCACGCGCGGTGCCAGTGGAAGCAGGGACATCATCGTCAAAAGATGATATCACAGGTGGGTCAACAGAGGCTGAAAGGAATAAGCTAGTATTTTTCGAAGGGGGCATTTATAGCTTCGATTTGGAGGACTTATTGAGGGCATCAGCGGAGGTATTGGGGAAAGGAAGCGTAGGAACTTCTTACAAGGCGGTGCTTGAAGAAGGCACAACCGTAGTAGTAAAGAGGCTCAAGGATGTGGTGGTCTCAAAAAGAGAGTTCGAGATGCAAATGGAGGTTCTTGGAAAGATTAAGCACGACAATGTAGTTCCATTAAGGGCTTTTTACTATTCTAAAGATGAGAAGCTACTGGTTTATGATTTCATGGCCGCGGGTAGCTTGTCTGCTCTTCTTCACGGTAGAGTTCCGGATTTTTTTTACAGTCAAACGCAGTTTTTTTTTTGTGTGTGTGTTTTGGTTGAATTTAATTTTGCAAAAAATGGTCAAAATTCCATCCAGAACGGGACGTGTTTTTCTCTAATGATGTTCCAGCTGGACAGCCTAGGAAGTCACATATAGTATTGTTTTAATTTTTTAATTTAACTATTTATGTTTAGATTAGGTTTTTTTTTGTGGACATTCGCAAAAAATATAATGGGGCATGCTTCTTTCTTTGGCATAATTTTTTATTTTCTCATTTTAAATTAAAAAAACATTCTTAGAGTGGCAAATAAGCAACCTGGGACTGGGAGTGGTATACTGTAATAATTGTTGTTATTATTATTAGGTGTCATTTTTGTTTGTTTTACGATTATGCCACCGACATTGCAACACACACTCATGATTTGCTTTGCAATACAAACTAGCCTCATCATAAAAAATGGAACCACCGACATATGATTTCTGTCTTTTATTTTTTTTAATCATCAATCTAAACCAAACGTTGACGGAGTAACTGACGTCTCCGGAGATTTGTATTACAGGTAGCAGAGGTTCGGGCCGAACGCCGTTGGATTGGGACAATCGGATGCGAATAGCTATGAGCGCAGCAAGAGGCCTTGCTCATCTGCATGTAGTAGGTAAAGTAGTCCACGGGAATATCAAATCATCCAATATCCTGCTACGACCCGATCACGACGCTTGCGTTTCGGACTTTGGACTCAACCCGCTTTTTGGCAGTGCCACCCCGCCAAGCCGCGTTGCAGGTTATCGTGCTCCAGAAGTTGTTGAAACCCGTAAAGTCACCTTCAAATCTGACGTGTACAGTTTCGGCGTATTGCTCCTCGAACTCTTAACAGGGAAAGCACCAAATCAAGCATCGTTAGGCGAAGAAGGCATTGACTTGCCAAGGTGGGTCCAGTCAGTAGTCCGAGAGGAATGGACGGCTGAGGTTTTTGATGTGGAGTTGATGAGATACCATAACATTGAGGAAGAGATGGTACAATTGTTGCAGATAGCAATGGCGTGCGTTTCGACGGTGCCTGATCAGAGACCGGCGATGCAAGAAGTGTTGAGAATGATTGAGGATATTAATAGAGGAGAGACTGATGATGGATTACGACAGTCGTCCGATGATCCATCAAAAGGATCGGACGGTCATACTCCTCCGGCGGAAACCAGAACTCCGCCTAGAGCTGTTACACCGTAGAAGTTCCTTCTCTAAATTGAGAGGGTAAAAAATTGAACAGTCAAAGGAAAAAAAAGAGAAGGAAGAAAAGCAAGTGGTTGGTGACCGGTCCCACCTTGAAATGTGCACACAGTGCGTAAGTAAACAGTGGTAAAGTGCTCGTTTGATTGAGGGGACTTTGGAGAGTGGCCCCAATAAGTGTTTTTAAGATTTTTTTTTTCTCATTTTTTCGGGTTAATTTTATTTTTTTTTCAATTTTAATTTGCAACATTTTTACAGGTGAAGGGTAATTTCAGGAGGATTTGAATTGTTTTTAGAGGGGAATGAGGGAGTTCCATGAACTGATTGGAATTTGACCCAATTGATGGATTTAGCTTTTTTTTTTTTTTTAATTTAATTCTTTATTTCATATCTCCTTTTTTATAAAAAAAGAAACTCAGTGTCTCTTGTTTTATTTATTGAAAGTTAAATGGAAAGAATTTAAATAGGTCCAATCGTTGAAAAATGTAAGCGGCAATAAAAAATTGTTTTTTTGTGCAAATTTTATTAATTTGTGCATTGAGGACAGCCGAGTGTAGAAACTAAGCCGGCACTGTTTTATTATCCTGTGAGCCCACATGGTTACAAAATGCTTAGGCATTCGATGAATTGATCATGACCCAGTTGATCAAGAGGGAGAGAGCGTGTGTTTCTATATCATACATCCAGGTGTATAATAATAATAATAATCCAAAGCCACGGCCCCACCTCATTGACCAATGATGGATAATGAGGTGCCACGTGGTAAGATATAAATTAGGGACAAGTATTATTTAGAGTGTAACTTAGTGGTGGGGTAGGAATTGTCCTGTTGTGGGTGGGAACAGGCTGGCCGGCTTCTTTACTCTTTCTTCCTTTCTGACATTCAAGACTCTAGAGTAGTGTCAGCCCGTTGATCCACGCCAATGTGGGCCCTAATCATTTTTGCAGAACCCTTCCATCAACTATTATACTGGACTTTGGGGGGTCTTTCTTGTCTTTCCAATTTTTCACTCTTCTTAATCTATAATTTGTCATATATATAAAATATTGAGAGGAACCCTACATATGCTTATTCGCTTGTGACAAACATTTTTATTTTTGTAAGGAATAATTTTTGGGTGGTCAAATAATTGAGTTGTATAATTAATTAATTAATTAATTAATTAATGATGTAGCTTTAAAGTACGATGCTTTAGATACACAATTTTCCAATTAAGTGACGCTCAATTGCTTATACATCCATGTTATTTATTTATCCATACATTTTTTTATAAATTTTAAATTATCAGTCAGTGGAATGCATTATAGTAAAAGATCATAATTAAAATAAAAATTAAAATAGCATAAAATTGTATTAAAATCTAAAATTGAGGCTAGTTTTAATATTTTTTTTAATTATATAACAATTTTAGAAAGTCAAAATAACACAAGAATCTTACAGAAATTACGGAAATTATTTTTTCAATTCACGTGAAAAAGTCAAAATATTAAACGGGGGTAGCATGATAAGGGTGCTTGGGCGTGAGAACAACGCGCCTTGCTCTCGTCGTTTTCTTGTTATATTAATCTATTTGCCTTTGAGAACTGAAAGGTGGCCCACATTTGGTATGCCGCGTGTAGATTTTTGAGTGCTCAAGTGACAAAATTACCCCTGGGAAATTGTCGTCTTCGTATGCTCGTGTCAAAAGTTTTCTAGGGCACATACCCCAATTAGGGAGAGCACATTTTCGTGGTTCGGTGCACCGAAAGAGGACCCTTTGCAACCCTTTCTGCTCGGAACACTCACTCGACTTTTTTTTTTTTTTTTATTAAATTAAAAAATACATATTCATTGTTTTATGAAACATAAATTAATAGAATAATAAAATCAAACGTAATTTATTCAATCCATCCTATTAAGTATTTTCATACAGATAAAAAAAATGTAATTTTTATAGTTAAAATTATATTTTTTTTCTATAATATCCAAATTTAATAATAAAATTGTCATTTAGAAATTGAAGACCTATTGCTAATTTGCTAGTATTCTAAAATATGTAAATAAATATAAAAAGATTAGTATGTGATATATTTTTGCAATGTCATTTTTAATATGTAAATAAATAAATTAAACCTATTATTATGGGAAAATTATAAAAATTAAATTTAAAATCAAACGCTCGGGTTTGTTTCAGCTATATTATCGTTTTAATATTTATAAATAAATTTAAACGCAATTTTAAATTTTTATTATAAATTAAATACTATTTTACTAGAATTTAGAAAATTATTTTCTGAACACTTCGATTTATAAAATTAAATTAATTAAATACATATTAATTAATTAAAAAATGTAAACACATTGCTTAAAATTATTCAGTTTTCAGGTGGAAAAAACAAACTATAAAAAGAAGTGTTTGGACTTCTCTTACTTTTTAAATGAACAAAAAGCTCATTTCCGGGACAAAATAAATATCAAATCAAAGATTAAGGGACCAAATTGAACATTTTTCCATTATCAAAATGGGTATGAAAACCTTATTCACAAATCTTAATTAATGAATGTGCATAAATTCTGGATGTGGGTCAGTTTTACGACTTTTGATAGGGTGTTCCTTTAATCACTTTCAAACCATCAGCTTTTTAAGTTTGATCATAGCTGTGTATTCAATATTTTAATTTATAAAATTAAATTTATTAAATATTTTATTTAATTTAAAGCTATTATTTTTAATTAAAGGAGATATAGAATTATTATAAAAAAAATAAAATTTAAGGTGTCACAAAATTAATTTTTTAATTTAAAATGTCATAAATTTTATTTCTTTCAAAATCTAGAAATTAGATTATGTATATTTGGATTCTACGGTATAAATGCCATTTTGCATTTGGACAAAAAAGGTAAATTTTCTGTCCAAAACTTTTCTTTGCTCGTGAAAGAAAAAGAGTCGGCTAATCATGTGGTTTTATTTAATAAAAAATTGCTATGGTCTTCTATTATCCCTTCTGAAATCTCTTATTTTGTATGAAAAGTTTTTCGAAACAAAATCCTGTGTTGATTGAATTTTTTCAAAAGAAAAATTATTGGTTCTCTTGATGAATGTTTCTACCCTATATATGGTAATGAGATTGAAATAATTGATCATTTTGTTCTGTGGTGTGCCACGGCTAGAGAGATTTAAATGAATGTTTTTAATTGGTGAGGTATGCAAGCTACTCTTCCCTCTTCAATAGTCGAATTAGGTCGGCATTGGAAAATGTTGATTTTATTCAATGGAATCCAGGTTGCTTGGAAGTCAGCATTTTTTGTCACAATTTGGTCTATTTGGCTAAGGAGAGATTCTTTAATTTTTTGTAATATTTAAAAAGAGAAAAAAGAGGTAATTGATGATATTAAATTTAGAGGTTTTGAAATTTTAAAACTAAAATTTCGTAGCCTGTCTTTCAGCCTATATGACTGAATCTCATTTCCTATCTTAGTATGTAAGAGTAATATGTAGAACAGTTGTGTAAGAGTCTTATCTTTGTCCAGGTTTTGGAACTATCCACCCGAGGGTGTTTTGAAGTTTAATGTTGACGAGGCAATGAGAGAAAAATCGAGCCCGGCTGGTATTGATGGTGTTTTGAGCAATTGTCTCCACTTGGTTAGTTGCGTTTTCTATCAATCGGTGGGAATCTTAAACTCTAATGAAGAACTATTGGCAATTTTGAAGATAGTAGAGTTATTTAGTCATTGTAGATATTATTCTCGACCTTTAATTATTAAATCAGAATCTAAAAGTGTCATTTTGTAGGTTTCTCACATAGATAAACGACTTTGGCAATAGTGGGTTAATTTTAATAGTTTGACTCTCTATTATCTTTTTTTTATCAAAGTGAATTTTAAGCATTTAAATAGAAAATGCAATCAATTTGTAGATTCTTTAACTAAAAAGGGTATTGATGCTGTGGAACCTTTCGTGGAATGAGTTTAAGTTCATTGTTTATGTACTCTTTCATTTAGATATTGGTTTAATTTTTTCATATTAGGTTTGGGTGTATTGAGAAATCTATTGACTTGAATTAATTGTCTGAATTAATTAAATTTTTTTGACTTATAAATAAATTAAATTAATTTACATGACCCATTTATTCATACAATATTAAATATAAAAGGACAGTTCATTTCAAACCGAACCTTTTGAATCAAGACTATAGAAACATAATTATCATAGACTAATTAATTAATAATAGAGATAAATAATTAATTAAAATGGATTTTGAGAAAGTGATTAAGTGACACTGAGAAAGCTGACAGCATCTCCTCCATATTATGAGAAAGCACCACACACACTTATGAATTAAATTATTAATAGCTTATTATATAAATAAATTAGCGGGGCCTACCATTTCGCATATAGGCTAAGCCAAAAGTACACTTGGGATACTTTCGCCACTAATGTCACTTTTTTAACCTTTTCATGCGTTTTTTTTTTTTTTAAACTTTTTCATGACGTAAATTGAAGCACCTTGTTGTAATTTTATTTTTCAGATTTGAAAAATTATTAAAATATTAATAATTAAATTTTATCTTATTATTAATACTGATATTTACGAGAACTATAGATTAATGGTCTATGGAATTTTCTTTAAAAAAAAAAAGGAAAATATGAAAAAAGGAAAAGAAGGGAACAAATACTTAGTGAAGGACGACATGTCGTAAAAACCTAAATTATTTTTTAATAAATAAACTAGCCAATTTCTTGGTTAAAACCCGATTTGCCCTTCCTAGATTTTCGATTTTACGGATTAAAACCTACTAAATCATTTATAAAATCAAAGCACAAACATCTTTGTGCTTAATTGAAGAAGAAAAGGAAAAGATTGAAACATTGGCAAGTAAGTTGATAATTAGATGACCAAATATATAGAGTAAAAACCAAGAAAAGCAGTTTCTTGCCTTCAAAGTTCATATTTGAAAACAAACACAGTTGATTGTGATTTCTAAGTGCATGTTTTCACAGAGTTAATAGGGCAAGAGACAATCAGACAGCAGTAAGAGCTTTCTTTGCATAATCATTGAATCGTGATTCCTACAATTTTGTCTTTGTTAGTTGGATAAGTTTGTAGTATACAAGAAACTTCACAAACCTTGTTTAATTAGATGCTTGCTGCTATAAAATGTCAGGTCTCAACAACCAAATGATCCAACAAAATAAAAGACTCTTTGATGATTTTCTTTTAAATCACATCACAAGCAATCATTCACATTTGAGAATGACAGTTAAAGTTGATACAGCACAACACATTACTTACTACATATGCTAGCAGAGGTGTTCAAAACCACCGACCGAACCGAAAACCGAAAACCTAAGTAACAAATTTTGGTTCAGTTCGGTCAAACCACCTAATTAGTTGTTTTGAAATAAGTTATTTTTCCTTATAAAGAGAAAATTCGTCATTTTTATCCATAATAATAATAATAATCTGCAAAATAACATTATTCCATTGAAAGCTGTCCGAACATACGTAAGATAGATGTGATGAGGTGCATATTGCAGTAATAAAAGATAATAAATGAAATTGAAGAGTTAGATCTCATTATGTGGTTTGCGTGCGTATAATTAAAATTGTAGCAGTTGGTGACGGTCATCAAACTTTTGCCACGTGCTATATCAAACACTAGAAAAAGAAACTAACAACTTCAAGATAACTTGCCAAATAGCAGCATTTGAATATTTTTTTTTGGTAGATTAAAAGAAAATTCTTAGATTTGATTTTCTGCACTACTTTATCGTTGGAAGGAGCATAATTAACCTTCAAACATCAGGAACCAAAAAAAAAATTTAAATTTAAATTTAAAAAGCAAATATTTACACTTTCAAAAATATAAATAAAATTTAAAAAAATTTGAGAGGATTTTAGCTTCCAATATATGAGAGTTTAGAGTTCTGCACAATGATATATATTTTCCAATTTACTGCTAAATGTTCAAACTGTGAACCCTAACTATTTCAAAAGAACTGTCTAATACGATAATATCTGGAATTTTGTAATTTTTAGCTTGAAAGAAATAATTGAATTGCATGTTCTAAAAGGTTTTATTGGCAAAAAACAATGATAACCACAAAATAATTGGTCCCCGATACTGCAGCTTTTTACATAGAGAAAGGGCAAGACATAAGCAGAAGCAAACCTGGAGGAGATGATATATAGAGAGAGAGAGAGAGAGAGAGAGAATTAAAGATGCTTTAGTTTGGTTTTGGTCAAGGGGAATTTTTGTTGACAAAGACAAGATACTGAAAGTTTTTTGCTGCCAATTTGCAGGAACCATATATTGTCGGCCATTTAAGAGAGCTCATCGAACAACTAATTAGGTGAATTTCATATCTTATTCTGATATGAGCTGGTCAAGATTACGTACTTCTGTTGTAGTGTATTTCTGATATGACCATTATGGCAAAAAGAAAGGTGCAAAATTATAAATATTATGAATATAAATAAACAGTGAAAAAGCTCATTAGAACAAATATAAACATCGTATGGAAAAGCTTAAACAAGGTTTGAATAACCTTGCAGTTTCCAGACAATTTGATTGTAATTGGTTTAAAATGAGTTACAACATCGTAACTTATCTTTTTCCATTTCATTCAGGTACTTCTAGGCTACACAGTTTTGAATACAATTTTCTCCAGTGGAGAAAAGTTTGGCAGCTTTCTTTGTTCTCAATAATAAACTTGCCTTCGAGCAGAATATATTCCATTCAAGTACATTTCAATTTTCCATAAAGCCAACGCCTATAGATTTCGACAAAATTTTGGTTGTGATCCACAGTGCGCCAAAATTCAGCTGCATATGGGAATCTTCTTTAGGCCTTCCATCATTGCCAGCAGACAATTTGTTACTAGACATTGTGCAGGCTGGTTCTGCTTACTTTCTCCTCTAGTTTCTCATTCTGGGGAGAGAGTTCCTATACCCTGATCGTGCAATGCATCTGCGATAGGCAGAGATCATTTGCATTACATTTCGGTGATTCTTTGCTTAAAATCATATCAAACACCCGATTGGCTTGATTATCGTATCCACATTTAAGATACATATCCACCAAAGCTTTTGCAATTGGAATTAGGGACCAGAGGGCATGCCTTATGATATAGCCATGAATGGCTCTTCCATACTGCAACGATGCCACATCTCTGCAAGCGGAGATTGTGCTAATGATGCTTTCAGTGTTTGGTCTTATCCCGTATTCTTGCATTCTCTGGAATATCTGAAGTGCCTCATTGCCCAAACCACTATAAAGAAGACCAGATATAAGAGTAGTCATAGTAACAAGGTTAGGATGGACACCAACAGCCTGCATCTCTGTGAACATATCTTTTGCGTTGTTGACCTTACCATTTCTTAGTAATCCCAAAATGACTGAATTCCAAGATGTCACATTCGGTGGCACACTCTCCAACTGCATTTGATAGAAAAGCTTCAAGGTCTCACCAACTAGACCAAGTTCAGCATAAGCAGTCAATAGTGTATTCCACATAGTAAGATCTTTATTTATTGTGTAATTGAAAACTAGTCTTGCATTCCCAGTTCTCCCACATTTTATGTACATATTTATAATGCTATTTGCAACTACTACATCAGATTCAAGACTGTTTCTGATACAATAACTGTGCCCTTCTTTACCAAGTTCTATATTTTTCATATTAGCACACGCAGATAATATGGAGGCTAGAGTCACCGAGTCAAATTTCATATTCTCGGATCTCATTAGACGACATGTATCAAGTGCTTTTTCAACTTGCTCGCATTGCACGTAACTAGAAATAAGCAAATTCCATGTCACGACATCTTTTTCGAGCATTCTACTGAAAACTAACTCAGCATCCTCAATCAATCCAATCTTAGAGTAGAAATTCAAAATTGAACTACCTAAGATATTATCCAACTCAAATCCACCTTTGATAGCAAAAGCATGACCCTGCATTCCCTCTGCAACTGCGCCTAAATTAGCTGAAGCAGAAAGGACGCCAGATAAAGTAACTCTGCTATGCTCAACATCTTCCAATCTCATATCATAAAACATCTCAATTGCTTCTTGATTAAACCCATTTTGAACATAACCCATAATCAGCGAATTCCATGTAACCACATTCTTATGGGGCATATTATCAAACATTTGCCTTGCATCTTTTAAAATCCCACATTTTCCATACATATCCACCAGACTACTACAAACAAAAACACACCTATCTAAACCCATCTTCACTGCATAACAATGAACTCCTTTTCCAAACCTAATCCACTGCAGAGCACCGCATGCCTTTAGCACGTTAGGCAATACAAAATTATCAGCCAAAAGACCATTATCTATCATTTCACATAAACCTAGTAAAGCATTTACATGAAAACCCAATCTACAATGTAAACCAGTAATAGAAGCCCAAGAAAACACGTTCTTCACTCTCAATCTGACAAACAAACTATTTGCAATCTCTAAACTACCGCACTTCGCATAAAAAATTAACAATTTTGTCTCTATATACTCGTTTCTGGAAAACAAATCACCATTTTTTATAATTCGAGCGTGAATTTGCTGGCCGGTAAAGAAATCTCGCTCGTATACACATCCTTGAAGTAGCTCGCCATAAACATCAGCTCCAATTACGACATTCCTGAGCTCCATATATTTAAGTAGGTCCAAAGCATGTTGAATTTGGCCTTGTTCGCATAGAGAAGAAATGTTGCGGACAAAAGATTTGTATGGAAATCGACGGTGACTGGGTTCTAACTGAAGTTTTCTGTAATGGGTTCGATTTATTCTGTGAGATTTTGTGGGTTTGGAGTGAGAGAAATTAGACTTTGGCGCATTGTTGAAAGGAAGAGAAGCCATGTATAGAGAAACAGTCAGGAAGAAAGAAGATACGGTAATGGCGCGTGCAGTATCATCTGCGGCTGCACAAAAAAGCCGGGTTTCCGTCATCCAATTTTAACTGAATTTTATCCTTTTTGGCGGTACCGTAACTGTCCAACTGATATATTAGGAAGCGACGTCGGTTTAGGAACCAAACTCGAACTTAATAACATATCGGGCGAGATGCTTTTGATGGGCTCCTTTTCAGGTCCATCTCATAACTGGCCCAAATCAGACTCCACCAGTCTCCCTCTCCTCTTCACTGGGATGACAATAACAAATCCATAAAGTAACTCCTTTGCGGAAAAACCAGATGCGAAATTGAAGCTTTTGAATTGGAACTTGAAAGAGAACAAACAGTTACTGCTCCATATTTGTAACCCACTGACCTTGCAGGTGATATTGGACATTTGGTTTCTGGCTTGATGTATTAGTCAGGGCTTTGAGCAAGCTGAAACATTAGTTGCTGATTTTTCTAAAAAAAAGAGCACTAGAGCAGAAGAATTTAGCTGCTCATGTTTGTTCTTTGGGCCTGACAGTTGAACCGAAAACTAGGAAGATTTTTATTAACAAGGGCCCAGGCTGAAAACATAGCTCAAAAAATGCGTTTGCCGGGAGTCGAACCCGGGTCTATTGCTTGGAAGGCAATTATCCTAACCGTTGGACTACAAACGCTTCACGTTGGATTGTGCCCAAACCCTATTATAACAGTGCGTTTTGTTTTTCCAAATTTCCGGAGAAAGAGAGCATCTTTCTGCATCTATGCCGCAAACAGCTCCCCCCTGACTGTTTTATTGTTATCTAATATTTATCTATCTATGACATATATATATATATATATAAAACGAAGAGTTACAGTATGATTTTGTATTTTGCGAATAACTAGTTAGATATTACTTATTAGAAAACGGACTAAAATGTCATTATAATTTATTTTGTCTGATTATAAATTCCTTTTGTTCAATTTTTATTTCTTTTCTATTAAATACCTTATAAAACGACGAAAATACATTTTTATTTTAAAAGACACAATAATGAATTAGTTGTATTTTTCAAATTATATGGACTGTACCATAATTTTTTTTAATATAATAAAAAAACTTAATAATGCAATAAAAACAGAATAAATTAGTATATTTAAAAAAAATATTAACAAACTAATTGTATTTTATAAACTATAAGGATCATATTTTAATATTCACTGTGTAAAGCATCGAGGGACACAAAATTTATCGAAAGCGTTTTAGTCCAACGGTTAGGATAATTGCCTTTCAAGCGGTTTTACTGTCTGGCAAATGCAATAAAAAATTTCTTGGTTTTGATTTTTAGGATGGATAATTGAAATATATAGGTTTATCAGATTTTAGATGCATTCGCACTGAGTGTGTTATTTATTATTATAAATAAATAAACTAAAAATTAATTAATTTTCTTCGTGTAATTAATAAATTTACCGGTTGAGTTGGCGGGTCACATATATATATATATAATATACCTTCTTAAAAGTCAGACATCAGCAATGAGGGAAGAAACATCTAGAAAAAGAATTAATATATATAGAATTAATTAATAATATACACATGTCTTGAAATTTATATTAAGTCAATAATTTTATGGATAAAAAAACTAATATTTTTCATGAAAATTCCTATCTTCATTGACACTCTCATTTTTTGTTTTCTTCTTTGTTAAGAGGCCGACCCAAAGTGATTCTAATTCCATTCTCCACTCTCATTTTTAGATGCTACACACACCAATTCTTATCTTTGGTCAATCTAATTTAAAAAATTTTAATTAAAATTATTAATTTATATATGTATATATATGTGAAAGAAATTTAAAAAAAAAAGAAAAACTTTCTTGGCAAAGCCTAGTTTGCCAAAGGGAAAACTACAGGTTCGATTTTGTTTCTAGGGTTTCAATGTCTATGTATATATATTCAAAGATAATGGGATAATTACTTTTAATTTTTATTTTTAAAGAAGATGCTTTTGGTTATGGATTTAGTTAGGTTTTTGGTACCTTCTCTTGCTTAAAAAAGAAAAAGATGAAGAAAAGTTAATGCCTCTTATGGTTATTTCACTTGCACTTATATTATTAATTAATTAATATATGGAATTTTCTTCAATTATTTTTAAAAAAATTTGCCAAATTTTTTGTAAAAAAGAAGAAAAGATGAAAGCATGTGTAAACCTTTTCCATTAAGATAAGCATGAAATTAGCATCTACAGGGAAAATAATGTTCGGATGCTTCAAAACGACGAATCTATATCTTAAATGAGTTAGGGAAAAGAAGGAATTTATCAGAACAGATGAACAAATAATATCCAGTTCATGATTCTTGAAAGAAAGAAAGAAAGAAAACCTTATTACACCCGTAAATGCATCCATCATTAGCTTTCTGTAAAGCTTAAGAATATTTCATATTAATAGAAGATCATTCTTTTTTATTTTCTTCATTTGCTCTTTTGAACGAGAATTTCGAATTTTGAATTCTTCATCAGTAATTGAAGGGATTATTGGCAAATTATTGGATTCAAAAGAATAGAATCTTCTTCTTTTTTTTTTCAATTAATTAGATTTTTTTATTGAATATTATTCCAAGTATCTAAAACCTTTCATAAAGCTAATGTTACTATCAATTAACTATCTTTTCCTATATCCTTATGGTTCTATTTTATTATATTTTATATGCTTAACGTTCTAATGAAGCACTCACACAGATGAAATTTTAAATTCAAGAAAGAATATATTTTCTTACGTGGCCAATAAATAGCAAACGATCATCGTATAAACCTAAACTGACTGCTGTATAAATAGATGGAAACACCGCACTGCAAAAAAAGAAAAAGAAAAAGAAAACATGTGTGGGTCTAATTTGGGCCTTTGTGGAAGTTTGAAGAAGGTTTGTGGTCCTCAGTTGGGCTTTTATAATAAAAAAAAGCAAGTGTCAGGAGGTGGTAAAAAGTTCAAGATAGGCTGTTTCCTGTAGGGATGCTTTTGTATTTTTGCCTCGTTTCATAACCAGAATCCAAAGACAGTACAAGATGCAGTGGTCCTTTATTTTTTATATATTACTATTAATAAAATATCTTTAGATGATTAAGAAAAAAAAAAAAAAAAAAATGAAGTCATCCACACCATTGCATTTGGAGGACATCTTCCCATGTGATTGGTCTTTCATTGAAAGCATGCAACAAAAACAAAAGTGTTAAATGCCTCACGTTGCCTTAGGCCCACAATTTCTTAATTTCTAAATAATTTACAATTTTTAATAATAATAATTATAACACTTTTATCCATATGAGACTTGTCCTAAGTGTCCATTAGATATTCTAAACCTATGAAATGAGACGAAAGAGCGAAAAGGAATTCCCCTTCTAGATTTTTTTTTTTTAAAAAAAAAAAAAAAATTCAGTCCATACTATATTTTCTATTTTATTAATAATAACAGCACATTGGTTAATTATTTAAAAATAAATTATTAGTATGCCCTTATGAATTAAGAAATCAATTAAAATTAATTCTTTTTCTCTTAAATATTTACAAATATTATGCTGTATTTTTTTTTTTTTAACGGCAAAGAAAATAAAAATTTTTTAGTAAAAATTAAGAGAAAAAACTCGACAGCACCAGACAAAATCAATATTATACTGTATTTTTCCAAAAACAAAAATGTTTTATGTACTATTTGTTATCATAGTCGCCGCCTCGTTGTCGATTTTTGACAGTTATGTACCAAGAAAAACAATGAATTAAAAAAAAAAAAAATTAGGAGAGAGATAGAGGAGGGAATATTCGGTCCATATTTTAAGACCAGACAAAAGGGATATTCAGAAGGACGATATGAAGGAATATAAGGACGCGTGTCACGAGGAGAATCTTTTCTTTCTTTCTCTTACATGGAAATGGAAAGGAAAGGAAAGAAAAGAAAACTTGCATTGCATTAAGATAAACAGAGAGAGGTAAAAAAGAAAGAAGAAGAGAGAATCTATCTATACAAAAGGCGTGGGTTGGAGTCTTGTAGTAGAAGACTGAAATAGAAAGCGACCAACCATCATTATTGCTATGCCAAGGGAATTCGATGCAGAGGAAGGGAAGGAAGGAGACGACTTTTACCTTTATCTTTCATCAGAAAGGCACTTCTTATTACTGCTCTGCTCCCTCTCCGAATGGGTCGGACTTTCACCATCCTATTTATTTATATTACACTCATGAAAATATATTTAATTTTCACATGTCTTTTGAGGTTGATAAACAATATATTTGAACTGGAACAAATTTGAGAAAAAAAAAAGAGGTGAGGTCAAAATGGAATGGAGATGGGATAAAGATATAGAGTGATACTTTTTATTTGAAAACCTTAATACTGAATTATCCCAATATATTCTGACCCGGATCCGAGAAGAAGGCCAGAAATTGAAAATGAAAACGAATGGAATCCTCTTACCTTCCAACCCACTTCATTAAAGTTAGTAGCAGGAGAAGATTCCCAGCTCTTAAGAGGCTCCTTTAATATTCTTTTTTGGGGGGTGAATTTTGGCTTTAAGCTCCCTTAATTTTGAGTCGTAGAATTAGAATTAAGATATTCCTTTCTTACAGCCAAATATTATATTCTTTATCATCAATTTTTTACATTTGGATTAAATATTCTCTCACACACAACTTTTCAAACCTAAAAGAAAGTTGCATTCCATTCCATGCTGTATTCATACTGAATATCATTTTAATATTTTTATATATAATAAAATTTTAATTATTTTACTATTCTCTAATTTTATTATGCATGATTTCAAAAATATTATAGATTATAAAGCAGAATAAGCTGACCAAAATTGCTGAATTTAGCGGTGGAGGACTCATACTGCACAAAATTTATACCGAGGCATCAATTTATTATTAATTAATTAATAATTATGGTAGAATATAGTTATTACTATTGTACAATTTAGGTAGATAAAATTCTTTTGGTAAGGACTCCTCAAGTACTACTTCCCGTACACGTGGCCAACATATCTGCCACTTGTTGGTGTATTAAAAGCTTTTTATGACATGATCAAATTGATCCTCGCCATAGAATCCACCTATTTCTTTTTTCTTTTTTTACTTTCTTGAGCATTTATACACCTCTATAGACAGAGCCTTACCCCCAAAGTTAATGAATTTTACCTTTCTTTTGTTTTTCGATTTTTTTTTTTTTTTTTTTAAAAAGAAAGGTTTTGGCTCTTAATTTCTTAATTATAATTCAATAATAAGTACTTAATCATCAACTTACTAGCTAATGACAAAATAACCCAAATGCATAATATAGGGTGAGTAAAAAATTGGAATGAAATAAAACAAAGTTTAATCTACATACCTAGATAAGGGTAAAGTCGGAATAAAATAATTAATGTGTCATCTACATGAAATAAACAGAATAAAAAAATCATCAAATTTAATGGAATGTGGGGAGTAATATTCGTATATTTAGGTCAATAAATCAAGAATGATGAGACTTTACAAGGGAATTGAAGTTTGAAAAATTACATTTACGGGCTGTGATTCAGTTGATAATACAAGCTGTGCATGTAAGAAGAGCTCTCAAATTCAATTTCTATTAATAGAATCCAGACAACGGCAGTTTAAAAAAAATATTCTGAGTATCATTAGTAAGGTTTGATTTAAAAAGAAGGAGAAGAATCGTATGGGTTGTAGGCTCATAAAAATAAAAAAAAGAAAAAGAAATAATAATAATAATAATAATAAATTCAAGAATTAGGAAAGAAAGAGAGAAATTGAAAGGAGGGAAGAGGAATAATAATAATAATAGTAAGAAGAAGAATCATCTTTTTAATAATAGATTAGATGATTTTGAATCGGTAGAAAGACACAACACTTACACTCCTATTCTTATAGCAAAGGTTCAAAAACCAGGCTCTAAGCACATGACCCATCTTAGTGTCAGAGACTCTCTTTTTCTGGCTTTGTTCTTTGCAAGAAGTTACCATCCCTCTTTATCTTCCCTCCCTAGCTTTTCCTTTTTCCGCTCTTTCTCTCTCTAAAAACCCTACTTTATTCCCTCTTCAACTCACCTCTTAAAGGAAATCGATCCTCCCTCGATCCTCCTTGTGTTCAGAAACATCTTCTCTCTCTCTCTAACCCACTTGAAAAACTTAAACCTAGAAAGAAAGAAAGAAAGAAAGAAAAGCAAGGCAGACGCAAACCCTCTTTTGCTATTCTTTCTTCCTACATATCTTATTCTTGTTTTTTCTTTCATAACATGAACGTAGAGGACAAGATTGTGTTTGTTCAGTAGGAGAGGTTTGATAGTTTCTCTGCTTGATTCTTGATCATTTTCTTGAAAAAAAGAGGGGGAAATGGCCTATCCTTCAGAGCTAAGCTTGGATTGCAAACCTCATAGCTATTCTATGCTATTGAAATCTTTTGGAGAACAGAATTATGACCAAACACAAAAGCTTGAAGAATTTCTCTCTCGCCTTGAAGAAGAAAGATTAAAGATCGACGCATTCAAGCGTGAGCTTCCCCTTTGCATGCAACTTCTAACTAACGGTATAATAATTTCTTGATTCTTTCTTTCTCATAAAATTTTGAATTCTTGATTTATTGAACTTTTTTTTTTTTTGATAAAGCATTTTAAATAATGAAAACGTTACCAACGCAGATGCTCCCAATATTTCTGTGCTTGATGTCAATTTTTTTCAGAAAAAAACTATTATTTTAGTTAATAATAACAGTGGATATTCATGTGATATCTTCCTAAATCCAAAAAACCTTTTTCTTTATCCTTTTTCATTTATAGAAGTTTGAGTTAGCTTTCTATCCGTGTGGCTTTATTTGTTAAGTTCTTTTCTTTGATTTAAAGTAGCTATCATTATTCATACATCTATTCTAAAAAGAATTCAAGTCTTTTTAATTTTTTTTTCTCAGCTGTGGAGACTTCAAGGCAGCAATTGCAAGCCTACAGAGCAAATCAAGGGCCAAGGCCAATTCTTGAAGAATTCATACCACTCAAAAATTCTACTTCTGAAGCATTGGATAAGTCCACAAACTTATCTGATAAGGCAAATTGGATGACTACAGCACAACTATGGAGCCAAGAAAGTAATATTGAAACCAAACCACAAACCACATTAATTAATAATTCTCCTAAAGAAACCAGTATAGGGTTCAATGTTAGTCCTAAGCTAGGGTTAGACACTAAACAAAGAAATGGAGGAGCTTTTCTTCCATTTTCAAAAGAAAGAAACTTATGTCCAAGCCCAACCTTAGCTCTTGCTTCTACTGATAAAGAAATGGAAGATAAAAAATGTTTGGAATCTGAAAATGGGTTTTCTTGTTCAAAGATAGAGAATTCCAGTAAGATTGGTAATAGTAATAATAGTGGGATTGTGATTGAACAAGGAAAAGGAACTTGTAATTCACAATCTGATGGACAAGCAACAAATGCTGGAAATGGTAATTGTACAAATAATAACAATAATAATGGCAGTAGCAGTACCAGTCAAACTCATAGAAAGGCAAGAAGGTGTTGGTCACCTGACTTGCACAGAAGATTCGTTAATGCTCTGCAAATGCTTGGCGGTTCTCAAGGTATAAAATCAATACAAAAAAAAAAAAAAAAAAAAAAAACCTAATTTAATTAATTGGGTAATTCTTACTTTCTTCTTTTTATTGTTTTGATTGATTTCTTTTTCGTTTTTTCTTTTGTTTGTGAAACAAACAGTAGCCACACCAAAACAAATAAGAGAGCTTATGAAGGTTGACGGTTTGACCAATGATGAAGTTAAAAGCCATTTACAGGTATTTTTCTTCTTCTGATCTTCTTCTTCTCTAATTCTCTTTCCACTGTTTTTAGGAGTGCAGGCACGCATGAAAGTGGCTTTGTGTTTGTACAATTTTTATCTTTTGACCTGACAATACAGAAGAGACTGTACAGTCTGCACTGCACATTGCATATACTTTGAATATTATTTTTATTTTATTATATCAAATTATTGTTCAGTACAGATCTGTAATGATGATATATTTATTGTTTTGTTGGGGCACAGAAATATAGACTGCATACAAGAAGACCTAGTCCAAGCCCACAAGCACCTGGAACACCAGGACCACAGCTCGTTGTTGGCATTTGGGTCCCACCGGAGTATGCCACCGCCGCAGCTGCAGCTCATACTGGGGCCCCTGCCCTCTATGGTGCCCACCCAGCTTCCCATGCACCACCACCTCACTTTTGTGCCGCACCACCTGTGCCTCAAGACTATTACACTGCAGCGGCAGCGGCTCCATCACCGCCGCCGCCACCTCACCATCAGCTTCACCACCATACACTCCACCACCAGCTTCACATGTATAAGGCTGCACAACAAACTCATAGCTCCCCAGAGTCTGATGTAAGAGGCAATGGTGAACGGTCTGAAAGTATTGAAGATGGCAAGTCGGAGAGTAGTAGCTGGAAGGCGGAGAGCGGCGAGAATGGTGGAGAGAGAAAAGGGTTGGCTGCGTTGAGGGAAGATGGTGAGGAAAGCAATGGAAGTGAGATAACCCTCAAGTTTTAGCATTCTGAGAGTATTAGAGAGTTAGGATTAGGGTTTAGGTTGATCCGGAAAGTTTCTAACTTTGCTATTGTCTTACTGTAATGTAGCAGTATTAATTTTATTCTATATTTTTATGTCAAATATCCAGTGAGAGAAAGAGAGGGTAAAAAGGGCATGACGTGAAAGTGGGTGTTTGTTTTGTAGTCGTTATGTGCTTGATGCCCTAAATGAAAATGACTGAACATTTGATTATTTACTTGGCTTCTTGTGCTATTTCGGTCTTTCTCAATAATGGACAGATTTACCCTTCATTTACATAGATAATGACAGTGGGTGAGTACTCCTAGGGATCAACCAGGACAAGCATGGCTGCTTTACTCCATTTATTAAGGAAGCTAAAGATGGATTTAGAAAAGAAGAGATACCGAAAGAGGCTGTCCGATTTCCTTTCCAGCCTGATAGCTCACAAGCTTTCTTAAAAACATAATACCTGCCTTTTTTTATCTTTCTATAGTTTAAGTTGAACAATTGCCTTAAATTTCAGCTCTGAAAAATCAATGTTCGCATTCACACCATGTGTTTCACTTTGGTTAAAGTTTTGATCATTCAAAGATGAACATTACCCATGTAACTTAGAAATGAGAAAATTAAAATCAATCCTCTAAATTTAAATATAAGGAAAAAAAAAAAATACACAACGTTCACATGGAATCCGAAGGTGCGAACCGACAGGACACAGGAGTAAGATATCCTACATTGGATGAACCATTTATCCACATAATTTAACACTGATATCTACAAAAGTAAAATCACATCAGAAGTATTGTGCAGTGCAAAAATACCAACTTTGGTACCAAGTATACCGATTCATCCACAAAGTAAATCTGTAGGCTAAACTTCAGCTTCAAAATCAAGCCTTTCCATTTATTAGGACTCCATTCTTAAATCAAAACCATCAGCCACATCGACTTGTACCATTGCTGAATCGACAAGAGACTGCAAAAATAAAGAAAAGAAAAAAAAATTTGTTTTAGTTAGTATTTTGTTGCCCCCTTGACTAGCACTTTCATGATCATGCTAGTGTCATTTTAATCCCATTTAAGCACTACAGAGACTCCGCTATAACCTGGCAAAAATAGACCACCAGAGATTGGCACCTAACAAATGGCAGAACTAAGAGATGTGCTTCACCTTAAAGTGATAGCATTCTGCACCAGATTTTGTCCATTTGAAAAAACGCATTACATGCTAAATTCTCTTTCATATTTCAACTTGCAATATACAAATCTTGCTTTCGTGATAATTATGCATGTAGTTCAAAGCCCTTCCCTTGGTAGACATTCAAGGGAATCAAAGGTGGTTTCACTGTTTAGCTTTCCTATCCTTTATTAACATGTGCAAGAGGTGGATGTCACGGCTGATATCAACCTTCCTCAAGCAATAATACAAATAATTATGAAATGAAGCACAAAATCACAATACTGATTTCCAATCCTCTCTAGCAGAGGCAGCTGAGGTCATCACATGAAACACAGCATACATATATGCCACTAAAGAAAATTATGAAAATGCACTTCAACTTGCAGGAATATGTTGCTTGGCCTACAAATGCTGCAAGCAGTAGGAGGACAAAGCATCTCATCACCTTCTTTATACCACACATGAAACACATAATACTTGTGGATATATGTTTATCAACAACCTTATATGCATACCCCCACCACACCACCCCCCCCCCACATGAAATCTCTTATCACCCACTTGTAGCACATGTACTAACACATAACAAGAAATGAAATCTAAACAAGCTATCTTTTTAAGATATGACGAAAAAAAATCAACATATACATAGTCACTGCAATGGAGCAGTGACTAAGATGAAAAGGAACCTATTATATAAGAAAGCAAGCCTTATTCGGAACTAGCATGATGACAGAATTCACCACAATTCAAAAATGAAACAAGCGTTGTACGTTTTCTAATGCGAGTGACACAAATTAGAAACAATAAGTGGGACATTTGCAATAAACATTCAATATTTCAATAAAAGCCACAGACATCCAATTAAAGCCATATCTATAACACAATATAAGAATCTAAACTATGTTACACACATTGCCTTATGTACATTAATGACTATAGGGGCTAACCTGAAGTTCCCCCTCACAACTCTTAAGCCTTTCTGAGTATTCTTGCACTTGCAGAAAACATTTATGCAGCTGCAGTTTACACCCAACATGCTATTAGTAAAACAAAGCAAAAAAACAAGGGTTAATTAA
The DNA here is from genome assembly GCA_947857235.1 of Jatropha podagrica. Classification (NCBI taxonomy): domain Eukaryota; kingdom Viridiplantae; phylum Streptophyta; class Magnoliopsida; order Malpighiales; family Euphorbiaceae; genus Jatropha; species Jatropha podagrica. The sequence continues at coordinate 67,380 of CANUEP010113429.1, read as the reverse complement.
TTTGCAGTGTCTGAACTTCTAATTTTTTTTTTCTATTTGTGTCTGAATAGAAACAATTTGCAATTAAATGTGAACCATTGAAAAAGGTGCAATCAAGTGCATTTGGCTGGATTATTCCGCCAGAATCGATAAATGATGTCAAATGTAAACATCCATTTAATTAATCTCTCCTTGTTAGTTTATATTGTCTTATATCTATCCTCTAATTAAAAGCTTCAAAATTCCTTCTAGTTTTCTTTCAATTTCAAAACAATATTAAAAAAATTAAATAAACAAAAAAGAAAGGTAGCAATCTAGAAGAATAAATAAAGTAAAGAATGGAGTAAAATAGCTCATTTTGATTTTCAAGTGAGAAATTCTGGATAAATGCATTTAATCATATAATATAATTTATTCAAACACTTAATGCAAATGTTTTCAGTTCAGACACCAAAACAGAAAAAATTAAAAAGTTCAAACACCAAATTTATAATCATCTCCAACAGCAAAAATAAGGTTTCAGCAGCCCAATCCATGACTGCACCTTGGTCAATTGCATCTTATGCTGTGAAGAGCGTTTCTTCGTTGTGATCAATGCATCCTCCAGTTTCTGCATTCACCATCAAATTCTAAGTGGGCAATGAAGTGCAAGCTTCATTCACAAAATTGGAAAGGTTTGTAGTTGTAGCAACGACTGCAGAATAGAAGCATGAAACTGAAAAAGACTCAGTTTTAGCTAGAAAAGTATGTACCTGAGTTCTTTTTCGCAAAGTTGAAACAAGTTGTTGTTTTTCTTCTAACCTCCCTTCCATCTCAGATATCTGATTAGACACTAAAATTTAGCATTTTTATTTCTTAACCTTTTCATAAAAAAGTGCCATAGAGTGTAGAGATGGCATGATTAGATGATTATGATGAACCCCTAAGAAAGGTCACAAAATCAACATCCAGTATTCCCCCTGTGAGCTGATATCATGACCACAAAAATTTATAATACAGGCAGGTCACATCTGTGAATGACTGTGCATCTAAATTTTCTGCAGCATGAAACAGGATGCATGCTTTCATCCTTAAAGGAAGTGCTAAGACAACAAAAGGACGAGAAAGTTCTTTTATTTCAGACCTCCTTTTTAAGTTCATCACGCCTCTGAATTGACCTCTCCATTCTTTCCTTCACCTAAGAAAAAGAACAAAACAAGTAATGACTAAAGCACCTCAAAATCAACACTACATAGGCATATGCAAGCATTCTTCAAACAATTAAACAGTAAAAACTTACCGTATCATTGTAACCATCACTTAAATCTGAAGACATTTCCCTGCTATGTTGATCATTATATCTAGAACTGTCAAAGAAAAAGGTATGACAAATTAAATCGCATCCCCAATGTGTAGACATAAAAAACTTCCTTCAGTTAATTCTAATCAATTGAGACAACACAATCAAACATAACACACGCAGCTATACAGCATGACATGCATAAAAGCTACAAATATTCAAATATCATGAATTAATGATATAATATATAAATCAGAAGCAAGCATCCATCATGGCTCAACTATTGATTCCACAGAAGTATAAATTAACACTGAGCACAAATCCCATGAGTTCTCTACAATTTTAGAATAGACATTTGTGCATGAAAATCACAAGTAACATTTCATAATGACATGTTTTCATAGATGAACCGAAGTTCAAACCATAAGCCAACCAAAGACATGCACCAATCCTGCAGTCCTGCCTCTACAACAGAACAAATCCGGGTAGGTGCTTGGAAACAGAACAATCTGCTTCCCAACAAAACTTCCCCAAAAAGGCTGTTACTGTCAATTAATAGGCACTTAGAAGTGCACCAGAAAGGAATTGGCAGTTAAATTAAAAGAATAAAGTCAATTAGGTTTCAAGAGACAGCACATGAATAAAATCCCACATTTGCATCACTCTGAAACTTTTATCCCTGCGCCCCACCACACACCCCAATTGCATGGAGCAAGTAATAAACATATTACAAGATATCTCAATCTTATAAGTAGCAATCAAGTTTGATGAGCATGCAATCATAATTATAGCACTAAATTCAACTATTTTCCTGTTCTTCTTTATTGCTTCTTGGTTAGGTGGCAGTTGCCGTGACAGAATATATGCAAGCAACTCACATAATAATATATGAATCCTGAAATATGTTCTGCTCCAAAACAAATAACACATGCTTGATAAATCTTTGACACAAAACAACGTATAACAGAAATTCTACAAGTTTTCAATGAGAAAAAGAATGAGAATTTTTAAAATCTGTTAGAAAGGGGGCTTGTCTTACTCAATCTGTTTCCTCAAATGGTGATCTTTCTCCTTATCAACAAGTTTATCACCACCGCTGGCTGCATCCATTTCCCTATCTCGATCTGAATGTAAATCATGGTCTCTTTCCCAATTCCAGTTATTGTTCTTTCCCTCTTCTTGTTCATTGCCAACTAGGTCCCTGTCTCGGCTTTGATCTCCATCCACAAAACCATCCCTTGCTTGAACATGATCATGTGCAAGCTCATATCTTCTACCCTCATCTTCATCATGATCCCAAGATCGGGCTCGCTCTCTAGACTTATCACTGTACCTTTCCCGATAGCTTTCCTTATCACGATCATAATCCCTTTCATGGTCTCTACCCCTATCCCAGTCCACACCGCCCCTGTCCATATTACGTCGAAATCGCTCTCGAGTAAAAGTTGATCTTCCCCCTCTGCTTGTCACTCCATTTACTTTCACAACTCGCCCATCAATAGCCTATTTACAAGCTTCAAAATGTCAAAATTCTCAAAACTTCAAACTAACAATATAAAACCTAATGAATGATCAATATACCATATGAATCAGAACTTAGAAATTAGAAAGGATAAAGGTACATACCTTGCCATTCATATCATTGATTGCATCAATTACTGATCTTGGATTTCTAAAAGTAACAAAACAATAGCATTTCCCCCTAGTTCCATGATCATTAATAATCTGCAAGTCAACAGGCATTGACACAATTGGTCAACTTTAAAAGTCTATTCCCATTTTAATGAAATGAAATTATACAAGATAACGAATTAATGACTACACTAAAAAATCCCACGAAACAGAAGCAAAGACTGTCATTACGCTCTTGCAAGTGAACGCACAATGCCTCTCCCCTAACTTCCAATGTACAATACATAAACTTGAAGCTTTAAATTTGTTTATTTATTCATTTATTCATTTTTAAGATTGAAACTGGTCCGAACAAATCGTCAGTTATCATCCAACATTTCTTGGCAACAAAATGAAATTTCTTCTAGAAGTCACGCATTAATCTTCACAAATAAATAGATGATTTAACAAAGTGGAGAATAAAAATTATAGAAGCAATTATATAAAAAGAAAACCTAAAATTTATACGAACCCTAAAAGTATATCAAACAATTGTTAAACAGAGCTTATCATTATTTTTTATTTGAAAGAATAATACCTTAACGGAGACAATAGAACCGTAGGGATCGAAGACTCTGCGAATGGTGTCTTCGGTGGCATTATAAGGGAGGCCTCCGACGTATATAGAGTTCTCCTCGTCTACCGTCATTTTCTCTGAAATATAAACCTAACGGGTTTTCAGAAATTGCACATCCTCTGCCTGCCCTTTGGAGCTCTGCAACTTCTTTCTCCTATCTTAAGACTGAGACAGCAGAAGCACGTGCACATTGCACAAGCGCTCCGGTCCAAAAATGTGTCCAGTTGTCAATTTTACTTTCATTGAACCGGTTTCGATACTAGGTTGTTTTCTAGGCCATTGTAGTTGGGCTTTGTCGGTTTTTCCAGCCCACGGTTCGGTCATCCGTTATTCAAAGGAGGTCAACGTCAACGAACAAATTTGAACAAAGGCGGATATTATATCTTTTATTTTTAGTTTTTCTTTTAATCAAACATTAGGGTTTAAATTTAGGAGTGTAATTTTATATTTTTTTAATTAATTTAAATGGTTAATTTTGAGAAATTTATTGTGATTTATATTTTTATTATTTAATTTAAATAATTTATTTATGTATTTTGATTAAATGATGAAAAGTGAAATTTTATGCTCCTTTTATAATTCAATTGATGTAATTATTTTTTTTCTTTAGAATTTTCATATATTCAATTAAAATCTTTATAATTATATGAAGTATGTGAAGATTTATTAGATTTTCAATCATAAATAATTAAATACTCTGAGAAATATCTCGAAAGATATTTCGAAAAGAAAAATGCAAATTCCAATCATCAATGCATCACTGCCTATGCTCTTTCGAAAAGAAAAGGAAAAAAAAGAAAAAAAAAGAAAAAATACATCATTGCCTAAGAACAAAAATTAACATTACAAGGCCCGTGTACAAAAATGAAAAGCCCAGACCATTGAACTTGCATTATCTTTTGGTGTTGGCTATAGACACGCACTCCCTTTTATGATTTTACAAAACACACGTGCTAAAATTTAGTTAATAAAATTCATTTTACTCTTAATTTATTAAAAAATTAATAAAAAATTTTATTCAATGAATAATCATAAAGATTATCGTGGAAAAAATAATTATTTATATGTCTTAATTTAAAAATATTGTAAACATTTTGAGACATCTAAAAAATGAATTACAAGCAAACAAAATTGGACAGAGAGAGTATATAGAATGCCTTTGAATTTAATTTTGGCTATTTAGTACTTAAAAGTTGTATTTTCAATAATATGTTATTGGTGACTAATTTACTACATCCGTTCGAAAAAAATAGTCAACTTTGTATTTTTCACACATATTAGAAAATATAGTTAAATGACAATTTTGTTTATATAATCTTCTTATTATGCCATATTAAATACATATGAGTATTGAAATAATAACTAATAATTAATGATGGTTATTGAAAATAAAGTAATTTAATAAGGGTATAATAGGCAATTCAATGATTAACTATAATGCAAAAATGGAAAGTGGATTATATTTTAAGACAAACCAAAATGAAAATATGTACTATCTCTTGGGATGGAGGGTATAATATCCATTAGAACGATCTGATTATCATGACAAATTATTTAATTTTAATTATTATTAAGTCCTCAAAGATTTATTTTGTTTACATTAACATCTCAAATTATTATTATTAATGATACCAATAAATCTTCATTAAATCATTTTTCAAATGATAATCCAACGGTTCATCAAATTAATGAAAATTTTTATGGTTAAGTTAATTTAGAATTGACATGAGAAGACGAATCAAAGTCAGTTGACAACTTTTATTTATTAATTAAAGTATTTAGCTATTATAAAAAAGATATTAAATTTAAAATTTATTTATTTCAATAAAAAAATATCAAACATAATTGCAAATTTCTTGATTAAAATCAAAGGAATGCAATTATTTAGAGGTTGAAAAGAAGAAGTCCTTTGAAGTAGTTTGTCGACCACAAAATCCAAATGCTGCCAATGATAGGGCTCCATATCATAAGCAAACAAAAGCACATAACATGAAGCTGCCCTGGCTTTTGGGTGGTCTTGTCTCCACTACATAATCTTGACAAAAACAATCTCCACCATATCTATCAATTATCTTTGGTGGCAAAAAGAATGTCAGTGAAAAGAAAATAAAAATATATAATTAAAATAAAAGATTAAGTGAAAGTTTCAAAAAGTAGCTAATGATAGAGTGTAATATTGTTTTTACCCATACCTTATCATAAGCATAGGCTGTTTCTCCTTAGGACAGACAAAAATTACATGTCAAACACTAGCTCTAATCACAATATCATGTCGTTTTATGAATAACTTTACATTTTTTTTTTAAATATGGGATTAATCTATTAATGTTATGTTGTTGGGATGGAATAGTCAAGACTCCTACCTTTATTTAAAAGTCTTGTGTTCGAGTTTTAGATATAAAAATTATCACGCAGAGAAAATCGGTTGTATCTGAATTTTTAAAATTGATGATGTGAAGTTAAATCCACTGTTGTACTGTGTTGGTTTTGGTGGGGATCAATCCCAACAACCTAAGTTTTTTAGTTTTTTTTTTTTTTTTTTTTTTTTTTTTGACTTTCTAAAATTATTACATTACAAATAGCTTTTGGAAATATTCATTTTTATGTTATAAAAGATTTTGAAATAAAAACAAAATCATATGCTCAAACGGGATGCATATGCCAATAATTGTGGGACCTATGGTTGCTAAAGGCACTTTAAGGTATGATCTGATGAGGATATCCTCTACCTACGTGCATGTTCTTCTTTTTGCTTTATCACTTGATTCTTCATCATGCATATCTTGTTTTTGATTTTACACAAAACCATCAGAAAATAAAATCCAAATGTTACATTGATTGATAAGATCCTTCAACTCAGATTCATTTGTTAAATTTTCAAATGTAAAAGCTCTAGTGATAATGTAGAAAAATAAGAAAAAAAATTTCCCGTTGCCCTGTGGTCTGCATGTTTTTATTCTCCTCCTAGTTCGATTAGAAACTTTTTAGATGCTATAGGGTTGGGATCATCTGACCCAGTCATATAATGTAATTCTCTTTTTTTTTTTTTATTTAATTTCCTCATTTTCTATTATTATTATTATTATTTTGTTTCTAAATTTTGAGTTGTCAAAGTAAGAGGAGCACGAAACTTCTGTCTCTTAAGATTTTACCTGCCACCTACCTCTCTTTTACTCATTGTCATTTCCATAGTAGTAGTAGTGTATTGTCCTTTCTCTTTACAATGGGATAAGATTGCAGATGACTTGGGCACACTCTTAACCATATTTAATAAATGAAATATTAAACTAAAACCACTACTTAATGTTATTAATTTAAATAATATAACTCTTTAATTTTTTTTAATTATTACAAAATTAATAATAATTACTGTTTTAATATAATAAAATTTAAAAATCATTTTAATACTTTATTAATTTTACATATCACTAATACCATATTCTAATATTAAGTCATTTAGCATATTTTTTAAAATTTTCATTTTAAATAAAATTCTCTATATGATAAAAAATACCCTAATTAAAAATATTTTTAATTATCAAGCCTTTGAAAAGAAAGTAAGCTTCATCATTATTACTAGACCCATCAACCAAAAGGCACTAAAATCTTAAATCTAAATATGATTGAGATATCACATTGCTCATTATGCAATTAATATTTTAATCCTTGGTATCACCAACACATTTAAAATTTTATATTTCTTAACAAAGTTATTAATTTAAAATAATAATTATTGATTATATACACAGAGTAAATATAAATAAAATATTTATTATTTTTTTTAAATTATAAAAGTGATAAATATTTATTTTAGAATAAATTATTCTTTTAAATTCGATAAATATTATAAATGAAAGGTAGGAGTATGAAAATATTTTCACATAAATGAATATTTTTGAAATTAATTCTTAGCCGTCAGCAAGAATTTGTACCTACAAAGACCTCGAAGGCAGTGCCCGCCTCCACTCCTTTTAAAAAGCTTGCTTTACAAACGCCTTTAAATTCATCACGCGCTCTTAAAAACAAGTAGTTCCTCTCCTCTTCCCCTCGCTCTATCACCGGAATTTCAAGATCCGGCAACATTGCCGTCAAGAACGTGACATACACTTTCTTTTCAGTACTTTTTCTAAATAACTTGAGTAATCTCTGTCTAATGTGCGTTATTAGATCTTCAAGAAAAGCAAAGACCAGCTTGGAAATGCACTGAAAGCTTTGCAGAGTGACAGTATGGAATCTCAGGCCTTTAATTTATTATTACTTATCTGCTTTATTCAATACTAATATATATGTATATCCATTCTTTTCATGTATTATACATATAGTTGCAAAAGTTTACTCGTTTTATCAATTGCACGCTTTCATTTCATTTCATGCTTAAAGGAAAACATTGTTTAAAGTTCCTTTTCTTTTCTTAAAGGTACTGAAGAGTGTTTCTTGATTCTTGATGAATATAACATTATTAATTAATATAACAAGGAAACAACTGATCTTTCCTGTTTATATTCGTTTCAAATTCCATAAACATGTTCTTCTTTTACATCAAGATTTTCAAAGCTCACCCTAATGGAAGCTGTCTTCCTTGCTTAAAGAGACTAACAAAGCTGTTTTCAGTTTCCTGAGGTCTGTTAATTTAGTAGCTACCTTTTTCTTGAACTGTTTTAAAGTGCTTCTTCTTCTTCTTCTTCTTCGTCTTCTTCTTTTTCTTTAATTTTCCCCCTTCTCTTATATGTAGAAATTTCTAGTTCTCCAAGACCTGCATTTATGATCTTTAACTGTACTTTGACCTATTATACGGTAGCTTTAATATATATACATATAGAGGGAGACAGACAGATCTTCGAAACCTTTTTCCATTAGATCTCCTCCTTAAATAGGTTCCTCGTACTGTTCACCATTCAGTCTTGTCCAATTTTCTCTCCATAAACACACCTGCTAGTTTTAGTCTTATCCTAGGTGTGTAAATAGTTATATATATATGCTGATGCTGTCTGATTTCTGAGTCGAGTAGCCGCATTTACAGTGAAGATTTGGGCTATATTCAGTTGCAGGAGCAGTTGTTAGAGATATCAAAGGCTGAAATTTGTCTGATATAATATTATATTCGATTTGGTGCAGAGATGGAAGATTTGGGTACGTAGATGGATCAGCTCCAGTTGCAGACAACATTCAATACCTGCTGCTGTTAAAAGGAAACGTAAAATATAAACAGCCAGGTTCCTCCCTCGCTAACTATACTCAACCATTCCTTTTCTACATAAAAAATAATAATAGAATCATTCGGTTTCTGGGTTTTTTCCTTGCTAGTCTTGACATTACCATCCAGACGTTTTATGCATATTGTTGTGTGTTTTGAATTTTTATTTAGTCTAAGTGGTTGATTGCTTACAATTTCTGAAATTAGGGTTTCAAATTTTTAAAACCAGATTATTTTAATAAAATGTTTATAAAATATTTCCATGTTAAACTTAGTAATTCCTACGTTAAACTTAAAACATTTGGGCCGATTGTTTATTGTTAAGGGAAATCATGGTGTAATGGACTTTGAACCCTGGGATTATGGGTTAATCCTTTTTCACTTCCTATTTCTCCTTAGGCTACAAAGTTCAAACTAAGTCCAATACAAACCTATCAACCTTTCTTCAACGAGTTCTTATACAGTAAAACTGTGATTACATGAACAATATTATATGGAAGCATCAGCTACAAAATAAAATAAAAACTATATAATCGTTTATACTTATGTGCTACAGAAAATCACTGACGTATCATATAATTTTTCCACTCCTGGTATATAGCTACATTCATATATCAAAATAATAACACATACCCATATGCTAAAATCAATAATTAATTGTGATCTGAGAAAAACTGTTATGTGATAACATTTTATTTTTTTCATAGTGAATTAACACATTCTCGTTTCAACTAAAAAAAAAAAAATTATTGGATTAGTTTAGTGTATGGGTCATTGCATATAATAAGGTAAATCTTTCTCGTTAAAAGAAAGAGTGTTTGGAATGCTGAAAGCAAAGAAATACATGGAAAATAATGTATTTATTTAATTTCATTTTGTTGACTAATCACACTACCAATGAGGATTGGTCTAAGTGGAAAGGAGTAATGTATCTTAAATGAGAGATTGAGTATTCGATCTTTGTAAATGGAGAAAATTCATGCAATGAGCGATTCCCTTTTATGGACTTAACCCAAGATACTTCTGGTATGAACTACAAAAAGAAAATAGTATATCTTTCAAGAATTTTCTTTCATTTATTTTCCATCTTTCCAAACATACTCTAGTATTATTTCTTACACACTGGAAACACGTTTAATTTTATATTACATTGTATTCAATTATAGTGATATACATAGAAATCCAGTTGACCTTTTTCTTAATCACAACTTCTTAGCCATTACTGAACGAAAATGGATAAGAAAATATAGCCTCATAGACCCTAATGTATTTGATTAATTTTAAGCTTGGAAAACAATAAAGAAAATTTTACCCATAACTATCATCAGGTAAACTGTAATTCACAAATGTACAAGTTGCTAGTCACGGATGGGAAAGGGAATGAGACAGTTCATATGATTATTCTTCATGTTATATAATAACCCTGTGGATCAACAAGCAATAGTCATAAGATAAACAAACACAGCTCTGGGCAGAGAAAACAAGACTGAAACTGACAATCTGCAGAGAAAGAAACCAAAGTTGCATTAAAACAATGTCTAGTTCAAAGAGAACAAAAAAGAAAGAAAGAAAAAGAAAAATTACAGTGGTAATTAAATATTAAATGGTAAAGGTAATTAAGGTAGGACTAAGCAATCAACATCCAGCACTTTTTAGGCTCGAAATGTCAAATGGAAAATGAGGCTGTAAGTGACCCTGGAGAGGCATTAATTGTCTAGTAGTGGCTCTTTGTTTTGTCACTGTTGATCCGTAAAAGAGAGGGCTTTGGGATGAGTTAAAGTTCCTCTTTGTTCGCTGAAAAGAGGGTTTTGTATTTGCTAATATATCTCCTACAAGCTGGACTGCAAAACTAAAAGGTTTCTTTTCAGGCTCCCTTTGGGACCACAAGCCCAATTCTTGGCTATTGGATCTTCTCCGAAGCCCACAATCATACCAGTGGTCCTGCTTAGTGCTTCTCCATTTTCCACTGTGTTGTGTTACATCACTGCAATTCCCTTATAACATAACAAGTTTTTATAGTATAATATATAATATTCTCTACATGAGTGGTGCCCTAAATAAAAAGTAGGAGGGGGTGAAAAAAAATCGTAAAATATAATATTAGTTTTGAATTCCTGACGTCCTGTTGGTTACAATATAACATTATTTTTGAAAAATATTCAAGCACATATTAGTAAATTATATTGTAATATTTAACACTAAGCATATTGTGATTTAAAAAATCAAAATATATTTTTCAAGATTAATTTGAATTCAATAAAAAAGAAAGTGATAACCATGCATTAAACCAATTCATGATATCAGATGTATAATTTAATGGCCTCGAAAGCTAGAGGATGAAAGTATTATATTGAAAGAGAAAAAGAAGAATTAGGGGGTTGGACCTTTTGTAAAAATGTCGGAACAGTAGAAATTATGAGTTTTGTTGTGCATGGGTATGCACGTCTCCATTGTTGAACACTTTTCAGAGAATATACAGAGCTTTGAAGTAAAACACTGTCAAGACCGTCCTCCCCTCTCTGTCTTATCCTTTTTGCTTTCTTTTTAGTTTTCCAGCCGTTACAATGCTTCGTGTCAACTCTTTCATCTTTCAACTTTACCTCAATATTCTCACACAAACGTGGAAAATGTTAAACCGCTCTTGTCTTTTCACCATTTCATTATTATTTATTATTACTATTACTTTAAACAAGTTTCTTGAACCAGATCGATATGCCTAACATGCAAATGAAGGGTCTTGACCAGAACCATCTTGTTTCTGCCCAAGTACCCATTGGAGAAAATGGAAAAGAGAAAAGGAGAAATGGAAGGAGAAGAGGAGGAGGGAAAGGACTTAACAGGAAAATATTATTGCCAACTGCCGATCATCTTGATTCAAGTAATGGGTTGTCTTCTCCTTATTCATGCAAAAGCCTCATTTTTCATAGAAGGCCTGATTATGGACAGCTGGGGACAAAGTGCATGGTTAAAGCTAACCATTTTCTTGCTGAGATACCATATTCAGACTTGAGTCAATACAGTGTAAGTTAATTACACCTTTTTATTGAATTAAATTACCCTTTTAACTTAAAACTGTTTTTTATTTTTTATTTGTTTCGTTATGGTTTTCTATATATGGTGCAGGTAGAAATAAGCCCAGAAGTTACATCTCGTAAATTGAGCAAAGCTATTATGACCCAGTTGGTTAAACTTTACAGAGAAACAGATTTAGGAATGAGATTGCCAGTTTATGATGGTAGAAGAAACCTTTACACAGCCAAACCACTGCCTTTTACTTGCAAAGATTTCACTATAACTTTTGTTCATGAAGATGAGGCAACAGGCAATATCAAGTAATTTATCAAGTTAATTAATTGTCGCATCTGTTGAGTTAAAGTTGCATTTTTTTTTTCTTTTGGTTTCAGTTTTTGTATTGATATTGTTGTTCTTTTTCTTTGAATTAATTGTTTTAGGAACAAAGAATTTAAAGTGACAATCAAGTTTGAAGCTTTCGCTAATATGCTGCAACTAAGAGAGCTTCTTTCTGGAAAACCGGTTGATACCCCTCAACAAGCAATTACTATTATTGACATTGTATTGAGGGAATTTGCAGTCCAGAGGTAAATTCTTTATTTATTTTCTTTGAGGTTTTCATTTCATCATTTGCAAATGAGTTGGAAATTATTTGTTATATACTTCTAATCCTTGCATATATGTGCTCATACAGGTATGTGTCAATTGGAAGATCTTTTTATTCTCCTGATATCAAGAAACCACAGCAACTTGATGGTGGCTTAGAATCATGGAGGGGCTTCTACCAAAGTATAAGACCTACTCAAATGGGATTGTCACTGAATATAGGTACAGAGGGATTGATTTGCATTTTTTTTTTTTTTTAAAAAAAAATTTGTACATACCAGTTTATGTATCTATCGAAATGTTGACATTCTAAATTTTTCTTTCTAGACATGTCGGCAACTGCTTTCATTGAACCCCTTCTTGTTATTGATTTTGCTGCTCAAATTTTGGGCAAAGATGTGTATACAAGGCCATTGTCAGATGCGGACCGCATTAAGGTATTAAACTGATTAGTGCAGATAGTGAATGGAAGTTGATTAGAGATTCAATTTTCAATTTAGTCACTTTATATATTTGTGGAATACTGCTTTTTGATTGAAATAGGAGTGACAAATTCATGTCCTGAACAAAATTGGAGGCAAATATATCTATACTGCTGTAACTGCTCTGCACTAATTAAATCATACATTTTTAATTGCCCAGAACCATGAATCTTCTTGATAATATTCGAGAGTTTTCCATGCCATTTGCCATTAGTAACCTGAATTTAAGGATCAGAGAGAGAATATACATTTAGTGATAAGAAACTAAGACTCATCAGTGATTGAATCATTGAGGTAAAAAATGGCACATCTTTCAACTTCTTGGCATCATTACATTTCCTTGGCCATCTTTAATTGGGATGGATTTTCAGTATACCCCAGGATTTCATTCATGTATTTGTTAAATAATTCAAGTTGAATCAACAAGAAGTCTGTCATTTTGCTACGCATATACTGAGCATTACAATTTCAAAATAATTTTCCATAGAAAACAAATGTTCAATTGATATTTAGCCTGTTATAACTATTTTTGTTAATGCTGCAGGTCAAGAAAGCCCTTAGAGGTGTCAAAGTTGAAGTTACCCACAGAGGAAATGTGCGAAGGAAGTACAGAATTTCCGGATTGACCACACAGCCCACACGAGAGCTAATGTACGAACCGCATTGAATTTTCTTAATCATAAGTGGTTTTTCTTTAACCTTGTCGAACATTTTGTGAATTCGAAGTTATCTTTCGCTTATCTTTCCATTTTAACAGCTTCCCTCTTGATGAGCATATGAACATGAAATCAGTTGTTGAGTACTTTCAAGAGGTGTATGGCTATACCATTCGATATCCCCACCTGCCATGCCTTCAAACTGGAAACCAGAGGAAGGTGAACTATTTGCCAATGGAGGTATGTTCTATTGATATTGGTTCACGCATTCTGTGTGATATATCGTGTCAGGTTCTATAAGCTAATTTACATGAATATATTTTTAGGCTTGCAAGATAGTCGGTGGACAAAGATATACAAAAGGGCTTAATGAAAAGCAGATTACTTCTTTGCTGAAAGTTTCATGTCAGCGACCCCACGAACAAGAATTGGACATTTTACAGGTTTACACCGTCAATCCTCTAATTGTTGAGTGTTTCCTTGTTAATGGGAAACACAAAAGTGAATATATTATGCGTACACGAGATATAGTTGCTTGGATATTCTACTAAATTATAGAGTAATGTTTTGTTCTTTGCGTAGCTAATCCTTCTGTATAAAGAGCTAATATTGGTAATTTATGTTAATGTGTTGAAAGGTAATGTATCTTGCTAAGTTTGAAAGGTGATAATTGAACAAACCGATAGGGTCAGTCTTGAGGCTATCAAACTAAAAGGTTCTGCACTGTCTGCAGACAATTCACCAAAATGGATACGAAGAAGATCCTTATGTGAAGGAGTTTGGCATTAGCATAGATAGCAACCTTGCATCAATCGAGGCTCGAGTTCTACCAGCTCCATGGGTACAATTTCAAATCAATATCGCATTTTATGTTCATCTTCATGCTGTTAGGCCTCATTTATTTTGTGTCACTTGCTAATAGCTCAAGTACAATGATACTGGAAAAGTAAAAGAATATCTGCCTCAAGTTGGTCAGTGGAATATGATGAACAAGGTTAGTTTAATACATCACAAATGCATTAACCAAATAGGCATTTTACAAAGATGCTGATAACCAATTAATGTCAAGAGGAATATTAAGTACTTATTTTAATGCAGAAAGTGATAAATGGAAGCAATGTGAGATACTGGGCTTGCATTAACTTCTCTCGAAGTGTCCAAGAAATCACAGCTCGTGGTTTTTGCCAGCAGTTGGTCCAAATGTGCCAAATCTCTGGCATGGTAAAGCTTCTTGATCTTTCTGTAATGACCAGCCAATCAGATTGATTTCTGTTGTAATCATTGTGTCCAATAATCTACCTGCATTCCTGTCATTGCAGGATTTTAACTGTGAACCTGTGATTCCAATATATTCAGAAAGACCTGATCAGGTGAAGAAGGCCTTGAAGTATGTGTATCATGCTGCCGCAAAAAAGCTCGAAGGGAAAGAATTGGAGTTACTTATTGCCATCCTTCCAGACAACAATGGCTCATTGTATGGTATGTGATTACATGTTGCTTCTAATTGTCAGTTCCTACATATAAATGTGACATATATTGTTTACATGTTAACAATGCTAATTTTTAAGTCCTTACTTCTAATCCAAATCAAAGGAAAAATACCAGAACTACACAATAAAGGGATGAACTGCATTTCAGGTGATTTGAAACGAATTTGCGAAACTGATCTTGGATTGATTTCACAATGCTGCCTTACCAAGCACGTTGTCAAGATTAACAGACAATACTTGGCAAACGTTTCACTCAAAATAAATGTTAAGGTCAGTCATAATGTCTGTTATTCTATGGCTTTAGAAATAAAAAAATTCCAAGAGAAAAATTAATTTGTTCATTTCTTTCTTTTCATTAACTTCTTTTAGATGGGCGGAAGAAATACGGTGCTTTTAGATGCTTTAAGATGGAGGATACCCTTGGTCAGCGACATTCCAACCATAATTTTCGGGGCTGATGTAACGCATCCAGAGTCCGGAGAAGACACTAGTCCATCAATAGCTGCTGTAAGCCAATCAAGTCAAATTTTCTATCTTAAATCTGTCTTAGTTACGATGCATTATTTTTGCAGGTTGTAGCCTCCCAAGACTGGCCGGAAGTTACAAAATATGCTGGGTTAGTATGTGCTCAGCCTCATAGGCAAGAACTTATTCAAGATTTATTCAAAACCTGGCAAGACCCTCAACAGGGAACAGTTTCTGGAGGCATGATCAGGTAATATATATATATATATATATATATATATACTGGGATTTTTCATGGCTTGCAGTGGATGCTTGCCTTGCCACATAAGCACTCTCATTTACAACGCTTACTAATGCTACTTAAGTTGTGTTACTGCAGGGAACTTCTACTTTCATTTAAGAAGGCAACTGGGCGAAAGCCATTAAGGATAATTTTTTACAGGTATTGGTATGAGAATTATGCAATAATGACAGTTGACGATGTTCAAGTAGCAACAATAATTGAAGAATCACCGAGTACAGAAGCTTACAGCTAAATTTCTTTGTAATGCCAAATTTTGATTATACTTTCAGGGATGGTGTCAGTGAAGGCCAGTTCTACCAGGTTCTGTTATATGAACTTGATGCAATTCGAAAGGCTTGTGCATCACTAGAACCTAGTTACCAACCTCCAGTAACATTTGTCATCGTCCAAAAGCGGCATCATACAAGACTTTTCCCAAGCAATTACAATAACAAAAGTAGCACCGACAAAAGTGGAAACATTTTACCTGGTATTTCTTTCAATTTCTTAATCTAGCCTTTATAGTGAAACAAAATAACCACTAGCCAATGCACTGTAAGTGAATTTTATGCCTGAATCATAAAAATACTAATCAAAACAATATAAACTGTTCTAGCTCTCTCAGACCATAATGTAGTACTCAAGATTCCTTCGAAAATCATTAAACTAAAGGTGTATAACTTTTGTTTCCCAATGTAGGTACTGTGGTGGATTCTAAGATATGTCATCCGACCGAATTTGACTTTTATTTATGTAGTCATGCCGGAATCCAGGTATCTGCATATGGAATGAAAATATTAAATATTTACAATGAAAATATATGTATATCCCTTAAAGAGCTTGGGAACTGAAAGGATAGGTTTGACTTAATATAAAACATTTATCCACATTGGTACTGGAAATTGACAGGGCACCAGTAGACCTGCTCATTATCATGTGCTCTGGGATGAGAACAACTTCACTGCAGATGAGATTCAATCTCTAACAAACAACCTCTGCTATACGTAAGAAATTCGGTTCTATCACTTCTCTAACGATGGTTGAAAAATAAAATTTATAGTTTTCTAATTAGGTTCATCATTTTGTGACAGGTATGCTAGGTGCACTCGGTCTGTTTCTGTAGGTAATTTCTCTAAAATTATTTAATTACCAATTTATTAAGTTCTTGACTTCACCATGAGTACAGACAAACTAAGTTAGTACACATATCAAGAGGTATAATCTTTGTTTATACATGCAGTGCCTCCTGCATATTATGCACATCTAGCTGCTTATCGAGCTCGATTTTACATGGAACCTGATGCGCCGGAAAGTCATAAATTGCATTGCACACGGACAGCCAACGGATCGAATGTCCGCCCACTGCCTGCGTTGAAAGAGAAGGTGAAGAATGTGATGTTTTACTGCTAATTTAGTTCAGTACAGAAGATTAATAAGGGAAAAGTTACAGAGAAATAGGATTTGTACATGAAATTGTATTGTTAATTAGCTTGTATTTTAGAATGTAGAGAGTGTGAACTGAAAATTTTGACTGCCTACTGATCAGTAGTTATCAAAAGCAGACAGTTTTAGATTTTTCATTTAGCTTCTAAGTAATTTCTATCATTGTCATAAATTAATGTGAACATGAACTTCTCAGTGTCATGGCATTATCACCAAAACTTGAAAAAGGCACGTGTGAAATAGACATGCATCAAAATTATTCAATTAAGTGGGCCCGTATAATTTTTCGTACAATTTCTTAAGTTAAATCTTAATTGGAAAGGTAAGGGAGTTTGTATGGGTCATCTCTCGTCTCTCATTATCAAAATTTTATAGTCTTCGGTCAACATGTTAAATCGAAATGCTTTACATATCAAGTGTGACCCTCATGGAAAATTCTTTTTCATAATTTTTTTTCTTCACTGGCAAAATTTATTATTTTTATTTTAAGGATAGCAATAATTATCAGAATATAAAATATTAATTACAAAAATCTCTCATTACCTTATTAATCTTTTTCCTTCTAATGATTGAATATTTTTTAGATTTATTTTAATATTGAGATAATTCAATTTTTATTTTCTATAATTGAATAAGTTAAATAGACTCCTCGTTAGATATCATGCAAGAAATCTATAATTACAGTCATTTTAATATTTTTAAATTAGTATTAAAGCAAAGCACAAAGTTTAATAATATTGATTGATTATTTAATTTTAGTGAACGTGTTTAAGATTAATACTGTTTTAATTTTATAGTTTATTTTATAATTATAATCATCCATGCAATAATTACTTTATTTTTTTATTATTTTTCAAAGCAGTAAAAGTGAATAATATGGAAGAAAAAAAATGAAACTGATAACTGATGCAATATGGTATTGGCAAGTGTCATCCGGATTGAAATGCTGAGTTGGGCCCAAATTATCAATTCTCATTTAATAATGGTGGCCCACGTGTTCATTTGTTGTATTGAAGGGCAAAATAGTAATTACAGTATTCTATGAACAATAAACTTCGTTTTCACAAGCAAAATACCACTACTTCTATATTTCATTTGTTCTTTATTTTTTATATAAAAAATATATTTTATTTATTTAAAATTGTACCCTCTTTTTCTTTCTAAAAAATTTTATTTTATTAGTACAAAATTTATTTGATAAATACATGTAAAACTATTAAAAAAGTGGTGAAATAACTTTTTTAATTAATAATAGGAGAAAAAAAAGATCATAATAAAGTTTTAAATTTATTTTATGTGGGTATTATATTTTTATTTTATATTATTTCTCACATATTTATTTTTAATCTTTAATATTAAAAATTTATTATGAATATTAAAAGATTCGCATTTTAATAATTTTTTTCAATAACTTTTTTTTAGTTTACGAAAAAGTATTGTTTTTTATAAATTTCACAAATTTCATAGGTTAAATAATATAATTTTTAATAATTTATAAATTATTTTTTAAAAAAATTTCATAAATTTTTTACTTTTAGCATAAACAAATTTTTTTAATAGAAAAAAATAATTTAATGTGGAACAAAAACTGATTAAAAGTTTTAAAATGACTTTTGTTAATTATTGTGATGTAGTTACGATATAATTATATAAAAATGAAAAGTGTATCAATAAATTATGAAATTATGACTTAATATATATAGTTATAACGTAATAAATATGGCAGAAAATAATAATAATAGTTATGTTGAAAGCGAGAGTAATATTTATTATAGACAAAGACAACAGATGAATATTTGATAATAAATTAATTTTAATATAATAATATTTTGATTTTCTAGAAGGAAAAAAGCAAAATCACTGTTCTATAACATCTATCAAAAAATTAAACGGTCTGGATGGATGGGTTGAGACAGCTTAATGGACCACAAAATTTGGTAACGGGACCCGAATGGTAAATTGGATTTAATTAAGAAAACCAAATTGAATGCAACCATCCAAAGTCAATTGTTAGTCAAAGCCGACCAAAATAATTAATTAATGACTCAAAAGGATTAAACAATTAGAAAAATAAAATTTTTTGATATGACCTGTAGTTTCTTTTTATGGGTTGCATGATATGACCTATAGTTGTTGCCTACAGTGACATGGTATATGCTTCTGGAAGATTGGCTGAAAATGAGCTACAAAATTTTATTTTAAATAAGTAAAAATAAATAAATATCTACCCACTAAAAATTAAATATCCAGAAAATATAATATTCATTTATTTTTATACATAAAAAATTGTATAACGGAAATAATATTTTGAAGCGAATAAATTTTTCATTTGAGTAATATTTATTAAATTGGAATAATTTTAAATATCTTTGGCTATTAATATTAATCTTAATTTTTTTATCTATTAGTGTAATTATTTAGTATATAATTAATCTTAATTTGTTGAGATTATATAAATTGGAAACGTGGTTATTTCACAGAAAAACTGAGACAAGTGAGGGACAGCTAGAGGATTTGCAGTTGCAGGAAGAGTTGCTGTGAACGGGACAGATCTTTGATGCATGTGACCAACTTTCCCTACTGCTGCCTAATTATTACGGGGAAAGGGTCCCGACCCGTTGCCATTTTTTGTAGACACAAATTTGTAATTACACTCACATGCACACTCTTCTTTTCTTTTTAGGCGCACATTCAGTCTTCCATTTTTGTTCATGCAAGCTTTACATGATTTCACATTTTTTGTATGCTTAATTTAGGAAAATTTGATTATGAGCTTCATTTAACTCACCCAAGTCACTTGTAGCACTCACTGAAAAGCAGTGGTTCAGTGCACGTATAGCTAGCTGTATTGCCCATTATAGCTATTCCTTATTTGGAAAGTGCTAGGTACTCCTTATCACCCACTTCCAATGCCTCTCTTTCCATCACTGTAATTCTAGCTCCAATCAAACTCTGTATTCCAAGTTAAAATCACTTATCGTTTCAATCAATATTTTTTAAATTTATTATGCTTTTTTATTTATGCAAACAATTAAATAATTGAATACATGTATTTTGAAATTAAATTAATAATTTCAAATTTGATTATCGCTGTACTAATGTATTTTATCGAGTAGGACCATGTCCTAATCTTTTACATCCAAACCTACTCCGGACCCTGATAAAAAGTAGGAAAACGAAAATGGCCTAATCTCCGAAACCATTTTTCTAATTTTTTTTTTTCCCTGCGTCAGATTAGAGGTCCATATCATAATCTAATTAAATATTATTTTAAGCAATAAAATAAAAAAGGGTTGCTGTCGCTGCAGTACAAGCAAGACAATGTTTTGATTAAATTAACCCCAAAAATTAACCTACATATATTAAAAAAGAGAGAGAGAGAGAGAGGGAAAAAGAGATTTACAGCGCAGCACCATTATTACTGATTATCCCAAGTGGGGAACCCGAGCCGCCGCCATCAGCCACAGCTTCCCAAGCCGAAGCTGCAATAAGAGGTCGGCTGTGCCAGCCGAGAGTCAAGCAACCTTCGTTTTCCTCCACACAGTACCCTTCCGATGAGAACAGAGTCAATAACATACTCGCTTGTTTGAATGCATTTGACCCCAAATGCAACGGCCTAAACCCAGCCGCTGTGAGCCGAGATCTCCATTTTGCCAGTGGCTCATGCCGTTCTAGACGAGCTGATCCCTCACAGCTTACCACGTTGCATATCTCTCTCTGTATGTACATCTCGGCTACGATTTTCTCTGGCTGAAGCGCGCAAGCTTCGAGCGAATCGAACATTGTTGAGTAGTAATATAAGGCTTCTGTGAACCGGTCCAAAAATCCGGGTTGGTTGTGATATGCTTCTTGCTCAACAACCGTCATGATTTTCGGGTTCAAGTTCCGGATCCAATTCAGTACCATATCGATTGCTGAGTTTCTAGCCGGGTCCGATCCTAGCAATTTATGTAGTTGCATGATTGAATTGACCGCGACGGCTTCCTTAGGATTAACCTGCAACATCCATGGCTTCACGTCCTCCAGCCGCGAAGCTGCTACGCCTCGGAAAGCGAATCGGACGTTTACCGACCTGGCTAACTCGGCGAGTCGCAACCCGATTTCTCGAAGAGAGTCGCGGCCGTCAGGTGAAGGGGGACCAATGCCAGTTAACCTAAGCAAAGGGGGTCCACCGGGACGCAAAGCCAAAGCCTGTATCAGCGCCGGCCATTGCAGTCCATGCATCAAATTAAAATCCACTACGTGCACACAATCATGACCGTCAAAAGCCTCCAGTATCGCTTGATTGGCAGTAAAATGAGCGAATTTCAAATACGGACAAGCCTCGTAAAAGTGATGGTACAAAATCTCATTCTCGTAAGCATAGCTAGAACCAACACCACCAACAGAACCGACCGGACCAAAAATCCGGCGGCTCAAAGCATCAATGAAACAACCGGCGACTTTACCGATTCCACAGCCGATGTTAACACGGGTTAATAAAACCTTCATATCCTCGATCAAAGAGCCGGCAAATGCAATCTCGCCACGTTGGATGGACTCTGCACACGTCATCAACATGTGGACGAGCCTTATCGCGGTATCTTCCTCCCTAGCAGTGACGACCCTCAACTGATTCTGCTGTTGGAGTTGCTGCTGCTGAGATATACACTGGTTTTGCTGCGCCGCCGCAGAGTGTTCAATCCCCCAAGAATTATCGAGAGACGTTGAATTGGGAATGAGATCCGAGAGATCGGAGGGCAGAGAAGGTAGAGGCTGAGATTGGTTAAGCTCGGAGAGGAGCGAATCGACCCACGAGGAGAGATCAGAGGGATTATAATGGACGGCGTCCGAGGCAAGAAGGGAAAGATGTTGAGAAGGCGAGTTGAGCATGGCAGTTTCTAAGCGTTCGAGGCGTTGAGCCACATGCCGAAGCTCCGAAGATCGCACTTTGTACCCGGCTCCGGCGAGTAAGCCATCAATCTCGGTCGGCGTTTTGGTGATGGAGGAGGATGAGCTGGGAGCGTTGCCGGCTGACGAATCGGAATCGTACGGCAACATAATTAGCGGATTTTGGGATTTTGTTTGAAAAGAAATTAATTTCTCCCACTCTTCAGAGACTGTAGTTACAATTAGAGAGGGGAAATGGGTTTTTGTATGAGGTTTTGGTTGGTCATGGAAGATTTTAGACTTTACAGAGAGTGGGAGTGTGTGTGAATATGCAGTGGAGTCGACACTGAGAGAGTAAAAAAGTGATACTGATGGGCGAGGAAAGAGAGGTGAAGATGAGTTCTGTGAGAGAGAGGGGAGAGGATGACATGTAGTCATGTACTATGTACGAAAATTACGAATCATCAAATATAATTATAAAGTACACTTATTGTGCTCATGCCCACTTCTTTCTTTAATTTGTTTTTATCCCATCTTTTCTTTTTGCCTTTCAATTTACTTCAAGTTTTATAATAAAAAAGGCATAATCAATAATTATCACATAAAATTTAAAAATAAAAAAAAATTCTATTTTTATGTTTTATAAACTCAAGACTTGCAAGTACAATTCACTTATGGAGGGACAATCTATGGATGCACCGATTAATTAGATTAATAAATTTTTTATTGAAATAATGTAATTTCCCATCATTCTTGAAAAAAAATATATATATAAATAATTTTAAGAAATATCGATTTTTGATTTAGTCTATAAATTTATATACCGAATCTATCAAAAGATTCGCATTCACATATATAAATTTTAATTTATAATTTTAATTTTATGACAATATGAACAATCTAAACTTTGCAGATAACCTGATATGCTATATCGATAATTTTTAAGGATTTTGGGATGGACAAAAAAATAGGGTGCATTTGGAGCTTATAATTTTATTTTTAGTGCGAGGATGCAAATGAAGAAAACTTTTAAAACTGTGGGTGTAACTGAAAATGAAATGGCAACAGTAGCTGTATATAACAAGCAATATCAGTTGATAGTGAACATTGTATTAATTTATTAATATACTGAAAATGACATTTTAACAGCATTGAGAGCGCTAATACTTGATTATCAGAAAATCAACATGATAATTTTATATATAACCAATAATTAGAGATTTATTTTCTAAAACTTTGATACTTAGATATATTAAATTGAATGTAATATAGTTAATTTATTTAATAATTTATTAAAATTTAAATAAATTAGTTCCTTTTTATGATGTGCTTTATACATTGACTATACTCGTTATCTATTTTTGTACTATTTTAATTTTTTTATCTATATAATATTAAAAAAGAATTTTTTTAGATTAAAATAAATATAATTGCTTAATTAATATTGAATTTTATTGTACAAATCATTTGTTATGTTATTTCTTATATATTTAATTTTATTTTATTTATAATGAAGTGATGTCAAAATAAAATTCAACCTACTGTCTAAATTTAATCTTTCAATCTTAATTTATAAATGCATATTTTTAAAACCTTGATAAATACAAAAAAAAAAAAAATCAAGTGATTATTCAATTTTCAAACTATTGCCCTCAACTCCATATCTCTCTATATATAACTATAATAAAAAATATATTTATAAATATAATAAATGAGTAGATAATTTGAATTAATAATGATAATTACTTTGACTATAATAACAGTATTATTTACCCGGTATATTAGAAAAAGAAATATATGCACAAAAAAAATTTTTAAATCCCAAAAAGTGTCAAAAGGAAATATATATATATATAGTTCTTGTTTTTCTAGTTTTATAAATACTAATTTTTTAAAGTCAAACATATTTAGAATATAATAAAAAAATATTTTAAAAAAATTAAAAATATTTAATTATCAAGAAGTCGTTTATTTATTATAAGGAAAATATAAGTCTCATACTAAATTAAAGTAATAGTAATTAAAAATTAATTCAATAACAAACAAAAAATATAAAAAAATTCTCATTGAGAATATAACTATTTTCAGAACTCAACATATAACAAGAAATAAATTATATTAAAAAATTATTAATTTGAATTTCAAAAATCAATCCCTACTTAACTAGAAATGCTGTAATTTAATGATTGATAGATAAAAAAAAAATTATAGCCAAGTCAACAAATGAAAATTATAAAGCAAATAATGTTAGGATATAACTTTATTTCTCAATTTTTCTAAATTGTAAATTTAAAATAAATAAATAAATAAGTTAATTAATTAATAAAAAATTACATAAAATAAACGTTATATCTTCGCTAAATAAGCTCTCAATTTTCTCTACAATCATATAGAAAAATAAAAATATATATATATATTTTTTTATTATCTATGTATATTATTTAAAAAATAATTTTTAAAAACTATATCCAATTAAACAATAAAATGCAATTTTTACTTTTCAATTATAAGTATCTCGAGTTATTACGCTAAAACTAAATCATATTCGAACCGGGTCGGTTAAAAAAGGACCACTAGGTATAGCAATTAACTTTAGCTATTCAGCAACAAAAGAAATCAGCAAATTGTTAGGTAAGCAGCTACTAAGAATATTCGTCAGTACCACACGTATACTATTAGTTAACCCAAATTGTTCATAAATTACATAATTAGTCAGCATTAATTGAAGTTCGACAATAATTAATCAAAGATTAATATTAGTATTTAATAGTAAGATGAAAACTACTAACGGGCACCAAGTACACATCAGCATTAACCGTTAATTAATAAAATAAAAATGAGATTAAAGAAAGACGAAAAGCAACAACAACTATTGAGTATGTCATAGGCCTCGTGCGTGCGGAGGGACATTAATTTAAGTGCCTGCAATAAAATTTTACTCTGCATTGGATCTCCTCTCTGACTTACATGCAAAATCGTGAAAAGTAAAATAAGTAATTTTTTTTTTTTTTGGAAAGTATATAATAAATATTCATAATTGAAGTTTGTGTTATTTAAATGGGATTTTTTTATATTAATGCAAGAATCTGACACGTTCATGCATGATGCTTTTTTAGTGTACTGTTCACTTACAAATCCAATGTCTTAGGAAGCCAAAAAAATCTTTATTGGAGATTGAGGATCAAACAGAGTCAATCAAAAGTCGTTGGATGTTAAAATCACTTGGACTTTATAATATATGAATTATTTTTTAAAAGTAATTTACCAATCGAATATATATTTTTTAAAAAAATATTTTCTATTTACCCTTTTTTTTTCTTGTAATTACTTCTAATTAAAGAGACTGAACATTCGAGTTAGATTTAAAATGAATCAGATTTCCCTTTATAAATGTAAAAAAAAAAAATTATTATGGAATAGGAAAAATAGGTCTGCAAGAGGTGAAGAAGTGGAAGTGGTCCATTTAAAGCAGCAGATAACATGGCAAAAGGGGACCGAATAGGTCCGGTAACCGGTTTGAAAGGCCCAAACGGCACGAATTTAAGTGTAAGCAAGTGTAATGTAACAGTCGAGGACCCAAAGTTGTTAAACAGAGGGAATGGGATGTTGACACGTGCAACCGAGGGTGGTGGGAATTGGGACCAGCATTCTCCTATGAGAACATGTTGTGTTTGGGCAGACACCTCTATTCACTGTCCATTCCGTTCTTTAAGCTGACAATTTCACGTTATGCCACCTCATCTGTCATTTATTTTACTTGGAATCCAATACTCGTTTCAAATCCGGTTTTTCATATTTATTTTGCAAAATTAGCCCTTTCAACGGCCTTTAGACGTTTCACTGGCTAACTGTTTAAACATTTTATAAAATATTATCTTAATTTTTTAAAATAAATTAAAACTATATTGCCGAACATTATAGAATTAAAATATTAAATACTATTTAAAAAATTATTCAAATAACGTAATAATTATTTTCCCTAAATAATTGGTTTGGATCAGTGGATTTCATAGTAGCAGAGTTGACTGCAACTGTTGTAACTGATAACTAGTTAGTTATTTTGTGAATGGATTGGTTGCCTACCTACTTGATAATTCTTGTCCCCCAAACAATACAACTTTTCAATCCTGACTGGCTCCTCCATCTTAAGTACAGCTATTGAAGTTGATGTTAGGGTCCAATTTTACTTTTCTGGACTTTGAAGTTTTAAGTTCATCTAATCAAATCATTTCATTTTTCTCTGTAAATTTGTTTGAATAATGTATAAATACACCAATAATTGCGATCAACTGTCGCTAATATTCTACTCATCCAAAAAATTTTGAGATTTTCTTCTTCCACGAGTGGACTTGAAACTTCGTTTTTCACGTGGTAATGATGCAATTGTTCTAGCAAGTTGGTTTTTTAATAATTTTATTTTATATTGAAAATTATTTTAAAAATCAATGTCATAATATAAATATTATTAACATAATTTTGTCTATTAATTAAAGTTTCACTTTAGTGATTGTAAGATCAGATGGTGGAGTCAGTATTTTGGAACGGATTTTAAACATTAATCGCTCTTTAATTGAGATTTGAGAATGGAACAAAAGACAGATAGAATGAATTTTTGTCCAAAAAGAGATGCGGTTAGATTGAAAGACGGTTAACTCACTTACAAATATATGTGGATGGAATTAAATATATAACCGAATTACTAAATGTTGTAATAATTATTGACCAGCAAAAGAAACATATGATTCTTTAAAAACGTATTACTTTAGAAATTTCAATAATTTGTTTAATCGATACAAATTGTGGGCCGGATGTCATAGCAAATGGAATTAATATTTCATTTGATCATTAATAAAAAAAATATATTATGGCAAAGATAATGCCATTATGAGTGACTTTTATTATATTTCACAAAAGTTAAGCTAAAAAGTCAATATACAGACTTATAAAGAAAGGCCAGAGGAAAACGCAATTCCAGCCATATTTAGGCCTTTGATTTTGCAACCAGGAACAGGAACACAACTCCAACTACACCTCCATGTATCATAACATGCCCAAATTATGTCCCACAAACCCTCAAAATTAGACAATAAAACTGCCCTAATTACCCCTTCCCTTCTTTCTAAACACCCCATTATTACTCTATAAGGCTTCTTAATTTGGTCCGCTGGTTTACATGGGACCTTTGAGTAGTACTGTACTCCCATTGTCTACCATTCAAGCCCAAGCCCCATAGCTCTATACCGTTTAACATCCTCGCTCCTGTATCCGCATCTCCAACCCCGTTTGATTTTAAGATCAACATGTGTCCATCACCGTACACGTACAACCGATCAATCACATTCCCCCAGCTAAATCCAACCGTTAATTGCTGCTGCTGTTCATCTCTTTCTCTGTAAAATCTCGGCCGCGCAACTGTCGGTTGGGCGTCAGATTTCAAGTTCACGGCTAGTACGAGGCTTTCATAAGGTCCGTTAACTACGTTGAGAAATATGTAATCACTCTCTCTTTGATTGCCACGTGGCATACTACCAGAATCTCCTCTTGCTTTCACTGAGACAGCCACGTGTTAGTTTCTGATGTGTACACGAACAAAACCGGCTCGTTATCGACCAACTCCGTGAACAAGAAACGGAGATTTTCCGACCCGGAAACCAATTTCATTCCGGATCTTCTCCAGGAAGACGTGCCACGTGGATCCAATGGGCTTGGAGTTATCCTTTTAACCGTCTTGGTAACCAAATTAACGGCAATAACTTCCTTCTGAGTGTTGGAGGAGAACAGAAAAAAATTACGACTTGCCGCCAAAAAATATATGTTAGAAATTACGGGTTTTAAAAAATATATGTTAAAAATATATTGTTATATAGAGGCAAATTTTAATTAATTATTCAATTAGTACAGTATTTGTTTGTGGTTTCATATATTATAATGATTAAATGAAGTAATCTTTATTAATTATACAATTAAAGGACAAATGATCCTACAAAGCGTGGGACTTATCATCATGGCGATGGAGGAAACGGACGGTAGAGATGTTGGATGTCTTTTTTTTTTAAAGGTTGACTTACATTAGGATGGATTATGTCCTTATATTATATTTTTTTATATTTGCACAACATATCTGTTATTCAATAGTGTCCGTGTCAATGGTTCATAAATTTTACTTTTTAATATTTGCATGGGATATCCATTTTAGCGCATAAAATATCTAAATTCATTTCTGTAGGTAAAAAGATTGATCAAGAGAAATTTATATTATAAAAAATCGAACACGAGCGATTAGAATGTAAATTTTAATTAAATTTTTTATAGTTAAACTTTTTCTTTTGGTATCAGTCTTAAAATTTTCATTTATAGTTAAATTTTTTATATAAAATAAATATCTAAAATGTAAATTTTCTTTAAAGTAAGAAAACAGAGAGCCTACTATACAAAGAATTGGGAAAAAAAATATAAAAAAAAGAAAGTCAATCGACCCTTTTTATTAGCTAGATACGCTTCGGTATATGTAAAAGCCCCTCTTTAACCAATGACCTTTGTGCTTATGAAGAGTCGCGTACGATCCAACCATTGTACCATATGAACCATCACACAGATTCACAGTCACAGGCCGGTAAACAAATATACAGACGAAAGAGAGCATTACCTTTTCCAGGACCCAAGGCTTTTGATGGGTACTGGCCCAACAATTTGGTTTCTAGTGGGCTACTTCATGGGCTGCCTATTCTATAAGGTTCTTAAAAATCCTATCACCACAACCACCATGCAGAACAGCACCATTGTCTACAATTTTCTGAAATTCACAGCCCATACTTACAAGGTTACACAAACAAGAATTTGCATCTTTTTCTACCCAGGAATGATGCTGCAAAGACTTGCGGGCTCATTCAGAGATGGTAGAGTCCTCCCTTACCAAGCTCTAAGAGATTGTAGGGTTCTCTCTTAGGAACGAACGGTGAGGATGAGCAAATAAATGAAAATGGTTTTGGGTCGGGTCCCATGGGTCCTCAATACAGCTTTTATGGATGAAAGAACTAATGTTTTGTTGGAATATTATGATTAGGAGGCTTTGCTATTCTTTCGCCCAATCCAAGTTGAGGCTTTCCTACATTCACCGCTCTAAAAGAACACTGAACTACATCAATCTGTTCTATACAATAATGATGCGAAAAGAAGTTTTGAAACGAAATGGTTAAAAGATGGACAATGCACCTCTATAATTTTTGAAGGCACTTATTTGACTAATTAGTTTAATCTACCAAATTCAAGGAAATCAAGTAAGAATGTTCAAGCAGTTTCCTAAAACACCGATTTTTCACAAAAAAATGCACATCTCTTCGCATTTGAAACTCATAAAAAGATCTGAATTTGACCTTCAAATTGTAGATCAAACTGTAAAAATTTTATACTAATTATCAGAAAGTTCGAAAGTCACTTAGATAGCAAGACCAGCATCATAGCATGGCGTTTGCTTGCAAAGCAGAACACACTTATGTCAAAGACAAAAACCAAATTCTATCGCACCCAATGCTTGGACAAAACCATTGCGGAAATGCAAAAAAGACAAGGACTAGTATCTCCAGTTATATCTTCACCCAATATTGGTTGCATCTACAAAGATTTGGTTATTTAATCAAAATGAGTAACCCACAAACTCATAACTTAACAAGCTCACCCAAATCAAAAAGTCTAGAGTCTGGAGTCCCAACTTCAAACATGAGAGAGCTAGTGTACCATCAAAAAGATAAAAAATGACTCCTGAATTTACAGTTTTTCATATCTCTACCGGGTCGTGAAACTCAATTTGAATGAAGTTAAAGACTAGCAAACCTATTCATTGGACTTGAACTCATACTAGAATTCTATATTTGCTGTCACTGATAGTCAGCTTCCCAGAATCTCAGTAATTAGGTCAACGATAAAGACAGCTTCTTGAAAGCAATCTACACGAACACCCCAAAATTATTAAGAAGGGTAAAATCATCATCGAATACGAAAGCAGATAAAATAAAGATACAGAAAATGTGAGGACAATTTCTTTTAAAATCTAATGCATCTAGGATATTCCTTAATACCTAGGAATAGAGATAAAAACCTACATACACCTCAGTATGCCTCTTCAAATCATTACCAACGCTAAGAAAACATAAAAAATAATAATTTGTCATGCAGAAGCGTATTTGCCAGATACGTTTTCCCTTAGCTCTCCTCATCACCATCAGTTTTCTTGACAAGTTGAGTATCTTCATCATCCTCATTTTCAATGTTTGTTTGCTTAGAAACAGGCTCAGTTCCAGGTCTAGTAACTGACTGCTGATAAAGTACACCTCCAATTAGCGTGAAGAGGAGGCAAAGCAAACCAAATGGACTGGCATGCTTATCCCAAATGAGAACATTGATCACGACTGTAAGAAACTTATTAACCACACCAGTAACAGTGAAAGCTGTTGCAGATATAGCCTTTCTTGCTGCGAATCCAAAGAAACTAATAGCCAAACCAAACACGCATGACAAAGATACTGCAAAAAATGCATCAAAGTCAAACCAATTCCCACCCTTTGATCCCAAAGCAGCAAAAACCTCATTATACTCTCCTGTGAGAATCCAGAACACAGGAGCTATCATCAATGACAGCAAATTGTTGTAAAACACAAGACCCCATGTGTTCAACCCAATACTTGATACAATGTGTTTAATATAAACCATTTCTGAAGTGATGGTCACTAAATACGCAAATGCCCAAGAGTAAGCCATCAAAGTAAAAGCAGAATCAGTAGCCACATACCCAACAGCACCACCCAATATAACAAACAATGACAGGAATGTAAGTTTAGATGGGACTGGTTGTTTTCTAAACACAATATCAGCAATAGCAACCAAAAGGGGCGTTAATGATCTGAACACTATAAAAGTATCCACATTGGCATGGCGCAGAACATTAGTATTGGTAAAGATAGCCAAATAGAAAACAATTGCAGCTGGTAAAAACTTCTTGGCAGTTTCAAATGTTAAGGCATCATGATGCAAAAAGCCTAATTTACCAAGAAGCCACACACCTAATGCCGATGTCAAATACTGCAGTGCAGTTAGAAGACCAGGAAAGTTGAATTTAGTGATGGCAAACTTATTAATCACAGCAAGCAAACTTGAACAGAGTGCATAACCCAACACAAGACTGCTTGTGGTTAATTGCTTTGTGGAATCGGCTCTAATCGAAGACATTGCTGAATCTTTTCTGTATTTCAGAAAATTGAGAAAACCTGATGGACAATTTAGTAGATCTTCAACAATCTAAAGAAAGAAATAAAAGGGTTTAGCAGAAACAAACACATTTGAGTGAATGTGAACTAGCAAGTGAATTCATTTCAAGAAACTGAGATATGGGTTTTAGTTATCAAGGTGATCTATGAAAAGAAAAGAGAAATCAATTGACGAACACAGATTCAATGGATTGAACCGCTGATTAATGTTAGAAAGAAAGACTTGACTTTTATAATGAAAATTAAAGATTAAAAAAGGGAAATGAAATTAATCAAGACTTTAAAGAGAGAAAGAGATAGGAATCACCGACACTACAAGGAAACAGAAACAGATCTTCAACGAAACGGGAGACTGACGGAGTTGCGAACTTGCGATTGGCTGAAGCGAAGACAAAATAAACATGGAGCCAATTTTTTCGTGCGGTACAAGGGGTTGAAAGAGGATTTTGATTGGCTAAAACGACTTCGTTTTGAAGATATGTGGGAGAAGTGAAATATCTCTCAGGTTCCCTTAAATTTAGTAGTTTTTGATTTTCTTTTTCTGTTTAGAAATAATTAAAGAAAATGTACTCATTTTTCTTTTCTTTTCTTTTTTTTTTAAATGAGATAATATAGTCATTTTCTTTTTTTTCTAATATAAAATTAAATTATTTTTCTCAATTTATGCAAAATTAAAAACTGTCAGAGCATGTGTTTGTCTATGAGCATTGAGTAGAGTTTAATCTTTTGGCAGCGAAGTTGGCTTTACATTCATAACTTTTCAAACAGAAACAGTAGGCCCAGCTTAGAGCAGTAAATGGTCCAAGTTGCTCTAATTTTATTTTATTTAATTGATTCACTGTCCCGCAAATTGGTAGCATGCTCTTTCTTGAGTCGTCGGAAGTGGATTTATTGCAAATTGAATCAAAGCTTACGGAGGTGGTAAAGGCCTGCAGATGCGACGGAGTAAAGATCACTGCAACCTTATTGACCTACTTAAAATCAGAATTCCAGATTTAGCTCATACATAAATCTGGCATTTAATTAATATATTAATTAATATATAAGTACAATTATTGGCATCTAAAATTTATCGATTAATAATGATAATATCCCATAATTATTTATTATAAATTATAATAAAATTAAGGATAATTTTGATAGTTACTGTATAAGTAAAATTGAAAAATGATAAGACAAAATAATTACTTTTAAATGATTTATATTTTAAGATGGATGAAATAATTGACGACTATTAATATTTATTAAAATAAATAAATTTATCGAACAGTTGAGACTCAGTTAGCAACGCAAATTGAATATGTGAAAAAAACTATCGGATTTGATCACTATTAGACATACCGATAGAGAGAGATGAGAGCTTAACTGACTAAAGCCCGAATCGAATTAGTTAGTCTTTGGTAATTAGGGTCCGATTACAAGTGGTTTAAACAATGAAGAAAAAAAAGAATAGAAGAGATTGTCTTGAGATTCATAGAACTAGTCAGGAAGATGAGCTCAATCTTCCAAGCTGGGCAAGTCAATTGGGCCAAAGCCTCGAGGATTAAAGAGAGATATACTTGTCGGTCTAACCGTTACTAAAGCCTTTGCCAAACGCAGTACTAAGCATGAAACGCATCTTTCAGGCATTGCAGTTAATCTCCCGCCATTTCCTTTCTAAACCAAGCAAATTTTCCACCTTTACAAACCTCACAACCAGGCTCACCAAAAAATCCTGCATCTTTTTTCTTAAAAACTGCAAATCATTAAACCATCTCAAACAAATCCATGCCCAGATTTTTCGTTTGGGTCTCCATCAAAACACCGACGCAAACAACAAGCTAATGGCTTTTTGCGCAGACCCATCTAATGGAAATTTGCAATATGCAGAGAGACTCTTCAATTACATACAGAATCCACCTTTACTTATCTACAATCTCTTGATCAAAGCGTTTGCAAAGAAATGTTACCACAGAAAATGTGTTTTGCTCTTCAGTAAATTGAGGGAAAATGGGTTATGGCCTGATAATTTCACTTACCCATTTGTTTTTAAGGCAATTGGGTTTTTAGGAGAGATTTTAGAGGGTGGAAAGATACGTGGGTTTGTGGTGAAAACTGGATTGGAGTTTGATACATATGTATGTAACTCGCTCATTGACATGTACGCTCAATTTGGTCTAATTGATGTTATGAAGAAGCTGTTTGATGAAATGCCTGATAGAGATGTGATTACCTGGAATGTAATGATCTCTGGAAATGTTAAATGTAGAAAATTTGAGGATGCTATAAATGTTTTTTGTCGTATGCGAGAAGAAACTGACTTGAGGCCTGATGAAGCTACGATTGTAAGTACTCTTTCAGCTTGCACGGCATTGAAAAATTTGGAACTCGGTAAGGAAATTCACCATTATGTAAGAGAAAAACTTGAATTTACTTCAATTATCGGAAATGCATTACTGGATATGTACTGCAAGTGTGGTTGCTTGAGTATAGCACGAGCAATTTTTGAAGAGATGCCTAATAAAAATGTCATTTGTTGGACAACGATGGTGTATGGTTATGCAAACTGTGGTGAGCTAGATGAAGCTAGATCGTTGTTTGAGAGGAGTCCAGTCAGGGATGTTGTTATGTGGACAGCTATGATTAATGGGTATGTTCAGTTCAACCGTTTTGATGAGGCAGTGGCACTTTTTAGGGAAATGCAAATCAGAAGAGTTAAACCAGACAAATTCATAATGGTTTCTCTTCTTACAGGCTGTGCTCAAACAGGAGCATTAGAGCAAGGTAAATGGATTCATGAATTCATAGATGAGAACAGTATAACAGTAGATGCAGTTGTTGGCACTGCTTTAATAGAAATGTATGCAAAATGTGGGTGCATAGAAAAAGCTTTGGAGATTTTCTATGGGTTAAGAGAAAAAGATACAGCCTCATGGACTTCAATTGTATGCGGGCTTGCAATGAATGGAAAGACAAGAATGTCACTCGATTTGTTTTCAAAAATGAAACAAGCTGGGGTTAGACCTGATGATATTACCTTTATCGGAGTTTTATGTGCCTGCAGTCATGGAGGATTAGTTGAGGAAGGTCGTAACTTTTTTAATTCCATGACAACTGTGTATCAGATTAAGCCAAAACTAGAACATTATGGTTGTTTGATTGACTTGCTTGGTCGAGCTGGACTTCTTGATGAAGCAGAGGAGTTAATAAAGAAGGTGCCAGGTGAAGATAAGGCCATTGTAGTTCCACTTTACGGCTCTTTGCTTAGTGCTTGCAGAATCTTTGGGAACGTTGAGATGGGTGAACGAGTGGCTACACAGCTGGTGAAAATTGAGTCAAGTGATTCCGGTGTCCACACACTTCTTGCTAATATATATGCCTCTGCAGACAGATGGGAAGATGTAACAAAAGTGAGAAGGAAAATGAAAGATCTTGGAGTCAAAAAACTGCCCGGTTGTAGCTCAATTGAGGTGGATGGTATCATCCATGAGTTTTTAGCTGGGGATCCATCTCATCCTCAAATGAGAGAAATATTCTCCATGTTGGACGGAATGGCCAAACCCCTGATGGGTTCAGAAAGGAATGAAATGGAAACAGAAGATATTGTTGCTATGAATCTGGATGTACAAAAATGCTTGTTCAATACTTTATCTACAGGAAATTTCTCAACATCATAAGTTGTAATCAACCAAGATGGTAAAATTCCAAGAACTTCTCTCAGGCTAGAAAATTAAGTTACTTCACACCCAAATTGTCAAGAAGAGACCATAGAGATATATTCACCTATAATTTCATGAAGAGGCGGCTCAAATATGTTTGGCTGGAGTTTTTTGATTGGGTTCTGAAACGAATGTTCACTGCAGAATTTCAAGGCCATAATGTTACTGGTTGAATTTGGGCTGCAGCCTCTTTAATTTTGTGGCCTAGAAACGCCTGCGTATATTTGTTTTAAAATTTTGCAAGCAGAGTTTGTCTAGAGTCAGAGTATCTCTCTCGCTAATTTTGTTCCAGTTAATATCAGTTCTCTATCTTAATTTTCCATTGCTTTCTTAATTCAGTTTCTCTTAATTAGAAACCTATTAGTCTTTGCAATTTCTCAAATCACAAAAAACGGAGAAAGCGAAGGATGTGAAAACTGCGAGTGAAGGTGTGATCCAAAACAGAACTCTGCAATCGCGTATCAAACAATATGCCTTTTTATTTGCCTATCCATTGGATGCTTCAGCTTCTATTCTTGCAACCTGCCATGGAAATTGTTATGAGCTGATACTGATTATTTCAGTTCTTGAACATCTGTATTACTTCATATATGTTGATCTTCAGGTATTCTTTTGTTAAAATACCTTTCTTTTTAATCTCCCATGCAATATTAAAGAAAGTAAAAGAGTCAAATTGAATTATATTTCGGAATTTATAATCTTTCATTGTGTAAAATTGCTTTTCCCTGTTCTTTTTTCTCTGTAATTCAGCATTCAAGTTAGGATAACAAACTGTTGATACATGAATAATTTATATATGATAGCTTGTTGCTGGACCTAAGCTACTTGGGATTAATTCTAGTAACCAAAGTGAAAGTGAACATTGAAGAAATAATGAATTTTAGAACCTCCAAATAAAAAAAAAAAAACTCGGAAATATAACAAATTTCAAATTCATTGGGTAATTATTACAAGTTACAACTGTAATTTAGATGTGCAATAAATCAAATATAATGACAATCTTGCCCTATCTTACTGCAAATGTGCATGCATGTCTGTCTTTTAAAAGAAGGATGAGACAACTAACAATAATTGTTTGTTCTTGCAGTATTTAATTGAATGTCACCATATCATATCTCTGTTGAAAGGAAAAGTAATTAAATTAGTTTTCTTGGGTCCCACCAGAAGACTACTTGTCGGTTATGGACCATACTTTTTGGGCATTTTTATTTAATTTATGTTATTAACATGTGAGAGAAACGGCGTTGTCGCACTAAGCGAAGATATTCCCCTCTCCAGTCAAACAAATGACTGCTCACTAAGAATTAATTACGTGGACAAATACATAATTTTATGTCACGAAAATTTTGAAGCATTTTAAATTTTGCAATAAATTTAATTATTGTCTCCGAAATTACCATTTTTCATAATATTGCATATTTCTCGTACTAGCAATAATAATTTTAAAGATTTTTTGACATAAAAAAAGGGTAAAAAATGTTACAATATATTTTCATAAAAATATAAAAATAAATTTATGCATTTTTCCGAAATAATATGATTAATAACATTGTAAATGGAATAAATTATTATTATTATTATTACTATTATTATTATTATCATTATCATTCTATTTTAGACATAACTAAATTAGACAACATAAAACATTATCAATAGACCACAAAGGGTGTCAGAAATTTTAACATTAAAACAAAATGCAGTTTTGGGGAACTCCCCTCTTACAGAAGCTTAAATGTTACTAATTAAAAACTCTTGTGGCAAAACTTAACTAAATTCAAGTAATTGTGTTTAAGCAGCTGGAGCACAGTCGTAGTCATCGTCGTCGTCATCATCATCGCCCTCCATGGATGCTGCAGGAGCATAGTCATAATCTCCATCATCATCGTCACCCCCATCTCCATCAATGCATGGTACTACTGATGCATAATAAAATCCATCATCATAATGATCATCTTCATAATTTATAGGGTTCCGGTTCTTGCACCAGGAGGAGGCAATGGCTTTGAGAACGACAGACGACATTGTTTGTTGAATTAAGGGCAAAAGGAAAGGGTAATATAATAGAGAAATTAAAAAGAAAAGAAAGAACGGTAGTTTGTTTGAGAGGGGAAGAGACGTATGGTGGTTACTTATAGAGGTTTGACACAAGTCAACCACGTTGTGGAGTGTGGACTAAGGGTTTAAGGGTGTGCATGACCTCATGCCAATTACTTGTTCTCCTCTGTAAGTGGTCCACCTTTCCTACTTTCCTAGGGTTCCTAATGACACATCAGCTGACACGTCAGACCAGTCTTACGTATTTGGGTATCAACCATGCGTTAGATTTTTAGGCAGGATAGTATACGGTCGGTTTGTGCAAATTGACATTGGCAGGCAATCACGGCATACATGTAGGATTATATATTCCTCTTTTGTGGAAGAGTGGAAAATTTGAACACATTTCAAAAAAAATTTTGCTTTGTTGTTTTTGCACGTAATTAATAACTTTTTTAGAGCCCAGTGAATAAAATAATAAAAATTACCTTATTTAAATCTCCAATTCAAGCTTTTGAATATAAAACATCTTTAAAATTCAGTTGGAGATTGAGACAGTATAATTTTTAGGTCTCATAATTTAAAAAAAAAAATATATTACAAAAAGAAAATTAAAGAGAACTCTAATATCGCCCAACCCGGTTTTAGACTTGGAAATGAGCAAAAGAATATGAAGCTCTAGCTAAAATATGAACTCTAATATTGACTTGTCTCGTAATCCATGTATAAGCCACATTTGACCTAAAGGTAACAAATCTTTACCATCTTTAATAATTAAACCAAATTTAGAGAAGTCCAAAGCATAAAGAATAGATTGACAGTTTGTGAAATGCAATCCGGAGAAATCAAATTGTATTGAAGCCATGCTAGACATGCTCGAAGAGCCGAGGCTTCAACTATGGAAGGGATCTGTGTACGTATCACAAATGCCAGGAATAGCTTGAAAGTAATTACCTTCCTCATCTTCAAAAACTATATTCGAAAACCGGCCATTCTTATCTAATCAAAACATGCCGCTATGAAATAATAGAAATACCCACACAGCACAGAACCACCCTTCTTTCACGTACCTTCCTCCACGCAAAACCCCATTAATAATATTTTAAGTTATATTTTTAGCAATAGAAAAACTCATTTCTAAATGAATTTTAACTAAAATTCGCTCTAAATGAATTTCATCTTTTCAATTCATTTGAATTATTGTTTTAGAGAGTTCAATTTTACAAAGTAAATGAATGATAAGTCCTAAAAAATTCTAAAGTTTGCCTACAAAAAAAGGAAATTTCTGGTTATTTGCACAGAGAAACATTAGCATTTATTTTTATTTGTTTGTTTGTTTGATCAATTCAAACATTTCTTTTCCTCTATTTAGGATACATCTGATACACGAAATGGAATATATGGAACAAGGAACGAAAATAGGAATAGAAATATATATATATTCCTACTGCTTTGTTTGGTGCAAAACATAGAATAAGAATTACATTTCCATTCTTTTATTTAGTTGCAGTAATGAGGAAAGGAATAAAATGGAAAAGCACTGAAAAAACCCAAAAAGTTCCTCCAGGGAAAAGCTAAATTATGGTTCTTCCATACGCATATTTACAAACCTGTTCTTGCTTGCATCACTAA
This sequence comes from Jatropha podagrica, assembly GCA_947857235.1. Taxonomy (NCBI): domain Eukaryota; kingdom Viridiplantae; phylum Streptophyta; class Magnoliopsida; order Malpighiales; family Euphorbiaceae; genus Jatropha; species Jatropha podagrica. Next base: position 28,750 of record CANUEP010113429.1, on the reverse strand, counting down.
TTCACTCAAATTAATATTTAATTGTCAAATAAAACCACAAGATCTTCATTAAGCATAAACAAAAAGTAGTACTACAAGTCAATATACTCGTCCTATAATAAATATAAATAAATAAATTTAACTTGAACAGTACTTATTTATTTCTATTGGGGATGTTTTCATATTAGAAAGTGATTTACATATAACAAGTGATCAATATTAGAATACGATGATCAAATGTTGACATAAAGCTAATTCATCTATCTCCTCCGCGCTCATGCATCTTTTATGGAACCTATATTTTAGACCGCCATTTCATCAACCCATAACTAGGGTTTGACATAGCTCCCCTTCCATGCAAAGACCAAAATTTCCATTTGGGTACAATGGAACCTTTGAATCAAGAAGGGATGAATGGAAACTCTAATTAAAGAGTTTCACCCGGATTTGATTTCCTGCACTAGAAAACAAATAGTCTCGCTACTAATATTAGCAATGTGTAGCATTAAAAATGATAATGATGAATTAATTATCATCATGCAGTGCAGCCGGAGCACAATCTTTGTCGTCATCGTCGTCATCATCATCGCCGTCACCCTCCATGGATGCTGCAGGGGCATAGTCATAATTTTGATCATCATCATCATCACCATTACCATCAATGCATGGGAATTGTGTATAATAATATCCATCACCATTTTCATCTTCATTGACATACTTGTTGCATAAAGAGGCAGTGGTTTTGGCTAATGGACACATTTCCAATGTAGTCAACAAATTAATTAACACAAAGAAGACAAAGATGAAAGCAGATTAAAACGAAGAAAAGTAAAGAAATGGAATAATGTGTGATTTGAATTGTGTTAGAATAAGGGAAGATATATATAAAGAAAGGAACCAAAAAAGGCATGGAAGCAAGTGAAGCACGTTGAGGAGTGTGGATTAGAGGTTCAAGTGTGTGTAAGACCTAATGCTTGAGAGATATGGTCCAATTTTCTAGGGTTTCAAATGACACTTCAGCTGACACATCATCATTTCAATTTAGGGCTTCAAATAACACTTCAGCCCACACGTCATCAATGTGAGGTATATTTGAGCTGAGTGGAGTGCAGTGGTGGGGTGGGGAGCTGGTGGCATTGCATATTAACTGAATTGAGTGGATACTTTTTTTTTTTTTTTTTCCTTTCTTTGTTTATCCTTTGAAAATGGGTATACTTATGCAAATTGCCAATATATAGTATATATAGTATACTTACTCAATAATAATATTTATTATTATTATTATTATTATTATTATTATTATTATTATTATTATTATTATTATTATTATTACTTTGAAAAGAAGCTCACACTCTCTTTTGTACTAAATATTATTATTAAATTGATTTAGTATATGGATGGAATAACAATATATGATATATTTTTATAGGTAAATTTTAGGCCCTACATTTCCAAAGTATATATAGATAATTTCTCCACTTGAAATTGGTCTGAATAGTCTTACGGCTTTTGGAGTCGATCATGAGGCAGACATTCCTTCTACTTCTACCTATTCTGCTATTCAAACTATACAAATGAAAAGATATAAATTCTGTGTCTTCTATAAAATTTTTAATTAACTTTTTCTTAATTTGAAATTTAGTTTCCAATTTAAGTAAGTTAATTTAGATTTATGACCTCAGTTGGAAATATATAATTATCATTTTCATTTGCAGCATTATCATAACTTCCCGTTAATAGCGTATGTCCAAGACATAGTATTGTAATAAGTGTAAATACAACCTGATAATAATTTCAGATTCGAATTCTCTACTCCAATACTAAAAAAAAAAAAACCTCTCATTAAGAGTTCAAATAAAAAAAATTTGTCATTAATCAAATATAACTTATAAAGTATATATAACTAATTGGTAAAACATAATTTTTTTACATATTATTAACCATTAAAATTAAATATTAAGAATATTTGAGAATTTTTTCCCTCATGGAGTAAATATATATATATATATATATATATATATATATATATATATATATATATATATATATATATATTGGAGTTAAAATAAACTCTATTGGGATAAGAATTGCGAGAATTCTGTATTATTTATTAATTTGAGTCTATCCAGGAGTATGATATTATTATTTAATATATTTTATTATTTTATGTTAACAATAATCCCTCTCAAAAAATGTTGGTCATTTCTGTCCAATAAATGTTTATATTTGAATTGACGGACGACTAAAATATAACTTGTTTAAGCTTGAATTGGTGGATTGCTTAAATCCGAATTTGTTGAAAACCACTTAAGTCCAAATTGGAGAAATGCTTACATCCGAGTTAATAGACTGTTTATGGACTGCTTAACTCTGAACTGGAGAATTACTTATGTCCGAATTAATGAACTATTCATGCACCACTTAATTCCAAACTAAAGAATTCCATATATTCAAATTATGGATTTTTTGGCGGGGTATGCTGCTTTGTCTTCTCAGAGAATGTCTAAAGCATAGACTTAATGAATTGAATTGCTTTGGCCATTTGGAGAATGTCCAAACTATGGGCTCTTGGCAAGTTGACCGCTTACTATGGCCATTTAAGCCATTTGGGCAAACTGGAGATATTTAAATTATGGACTTAATGAAATTGGACTAATTAGGTCACTTTGGCGAATTGGAGATTAGTGAACTGCTTATGTCCATTTGTTTTACCTCCATTTAGTTGTAATACCGGTGATTTTATCATGTATAGGGAATAAAAGAAATAAAGTATTTGCGCTTGCCTATTAAATAATATAATTATATAACTCAGATAAAATAAATATTCTATTAATAATACAATTATCCTATCATGAGAGTTATTAATAATATAAAATTTAATTTAATATGTTATATCAAACTGAACAGAATTACATTGCAATCCAGTAAAAGCCGACTTTTCTGGGAGAGAAGTTTTGAAATTTAGTAAAATATATATAATAAATACAAATTAGTATGATATATTACGCAATTGTTCAATGATCATATAAAGTAATTTAAAAATATTTGAATAATACATAAACGTATAATTAATTAATGCAAATCTCAATGTGTATAATTTATGTATAAAAGTAAGATCAATAGACTTATCTTTTCGACCCATTGGGTGAAAAGTTTTACTTCAAAAATTGATAATTAGAAGCATCAATTAGTTCTAATAATGGCATAGATGCTATAGAGTTTGAATTGTTTAATACATCAACTATGGAAGATGCTTTTAACTAGAGTCTCATATGTATATATTATCATGTCCTCATCATATTCAGAACAGAGATTTTGCTGACTTAAATTTAATTATTTTTCAGCTTTTTTAATTACTTAATTTTGAATTTTGACTTGAAGTCAAATTCCTCGTGATTAATCAAAATTATAAATTAAAAAAATTGTTAAATATGATTCGTTTTTAACATGTGGTGATGGTATAATTGACTGATTAACTTATTATGCCATGGTGATTAGTAATGGATTTGGAATTAATTAATTAGCTTCTAATAATAAAATATAATAATTATATCATATGATTAATTATAATGATATAGTACATAAACTAACATAATATTTGTTATTTAAGCCGACTTATCGTTGAAGATTCTGAACCTAAGGGACTCGCTGCTTCGTATTACAAGAAAAAGGGTTTTCATATACAGCCGAAAACCAGAGCTAGAGGATTAGATCAAACTATATTGGCAACTAAAATAACTATCTGGACCATCTTGCAGAATTCATTAGAGCTAATTTAATACTTTAGGGTTTTCCAGGAACTAGGGTTTTGGAAAAACGTTGATTGATCAAGCAGCCGGAGCATAGTCGTAATCTCCATCGCCATCATCATCATCCCCATCTGCTTCCAGAGACGCTGCCGGAGCATAGTCATAGCCGCCGTCGTCATCATCATCACCATCGCTATCACCGTCTTCTTGGGGTACCAGTGCCATGAAAAAATCAACATATTGAAGAAGATTATTTTCAAATTCTTTCAAATTCTGACAAGTAGGTACGCTGCCAGAACTGTTTTTTATAGCTAAAGTTGCCATTGAAATTTGAATACTGTCTTTTGTTTTCTTTTTCCCTGAAAGGAAGTCTCTAACTAAGCGGAAAGCTAAGCTTTTAAGTGATAGTTGGAGGATGCTAAGAGAAAGGTTATATAGAGAGAAGAAAAGGTGAAGTGAGCGCTGGACATGAAATTGCCCGTGGGAAGATGTGGCAACTCGCGGAGGACACGTGAAATAGAATGCCAACTCGATGCCTACATGGCATCACTACGTGTGCAAATCAAGAACATGAATACATATTCTTTTTTAGAAAAAGAAGAACATCAATATTGATGATTTTGTCGATGGAAAGCTACCTGTGATCTTTATTCATATTGGCAGGCAGGAAAAAGTGGGGAAAAGCAACGTATTTTAGGGTTTGGACTTCGGATTATATTAAACTTTGAATTATGTATCATTGGAGCTAAGGGGAGAAGAAGGTACAAAGGGAGAGCTACCTCCCATTTTTCAAAGGTCTGCTACTTTTTTTCCTCGGATTAATTTGCCTATACCGGTCTATGGATTTGCCTATGGATCAAACTAATGAGAAATAATTTTTTATTAAAAAGAGAGTATTTCTAATTATAGAGTGGAGAAAAAACAAATTTACAATTTCATAATTCTGAAAATATTTCTATTATTATTCAACCAAATTTAGTAGGAACTGTAGTCTTACATTTTAACTAAACACATTTGTCTCAAATCAATGTAAAATAACAATTATAAATAAGCCATTAACAACAAAAGCGTGAGCAAAAGGGATGTGTTTTCCTTTTCTCAGTCCCCATTAACTATTGGGTAAAAAAGTACCAAAAGGAAAAAAGAAAGATATCTTTCATTCAACTGAAATCATGAACTGAAATGAGATCTTTCATTTGAATTATATAAATTTTAATTGAAATGAGGTATTTTTTCATCGTACATTGGAAAAATAATAAAATATGAATAATTTTTTAAAAAAATTCTTATTTCTGTTTATTTGTTATACACAAGTAAATCAGTGTGTTTTAGTTGCTTCATTGCATTGACCAAGCGGTAAACGATCCTAACCGACCATATCTTTTCTGGGCTTAATATAAGACACTCACCCCCCGAAGCCCAATTTTCTGCCACGCATACCCAACAAATGGCCACCACTCAACTTTCGCTCCAAATCCTCTGCCCAATCCCCCCTGCCTGCGTCACTTCCCGGCGAATCAGCACTAACTTTCGGACAAGAAATTTAGTAGTTAGTACCGGTCGGAGCTCCAAGTGGGCTCTCAAGTTGAGTCTGGTGGAGCAGAGCCCTCCGGCACAATCAACTGCTGTTAATGTCGAGCAGTTGGTGGATTTCTTGTATGATGATCTTCCGTATCTTTTTGATGATCAGGGCATTGATCGAACGGCATACGATGACCATGTGAAGTTTAGGGACCCTATCACTAAACATGATAGTATAAGTGGTTACCTGTTTAACATTTCTCTTTTGAAGGTTATATTCAGGCCTCAATTTTTCTTGCACTGGGTTAAACAGGTTTGTAAAAAATTGTAACTTTGATATTGGTTTTGATGATTATTTTGATTTCTGTTGAAAATTAGTAATGCTAGGATGTTGATGGGTCAGTTCTTTTGTTTTCTTTTTTCGGTTACACTAAGTTATGCTTGTTGAAAATGAGATGTTCCATGTTCATATGTAAGGCCTATTTCGTTGTTTATTGTTCCAAATCCTAGAAGTATATGATTTATGTCATGATTGTCCATTTTGGGAAGTGCAAATATTTCATTTGGGTTTGGCTCTGTTGATTGATGTAATTGCTATAGACAGGACCTTTTGAGATAACAACCAGATGGACTATGGTGATGAAGTTCATGCTTCTTCCATGGAAACCGGAATTGGTCTTTACAGGGACCTCTGTCATGGGCATTAACCCGGAGAATGGGAAATTTTGTAGCCATTTGGTAAAGCTTTTACCTTTTTGTATTGGAAAGGAAGGTAGATAAGACTGTGGTAGAGAGATAAAATATATGTGATTTGTTCTATTAAATTTATAGGACTTTTGGGATTCCATAAAGAACAATGAGTATTTTTCACTTGAAGGTTTATGGGATGTTTTTAAGCAGGTACAGTTTTTTCAGTTGCATGAAATACCATTGCAAATGAAATTAATTTGTTTTCAATTCTTATGTGTAGCTTATGATTTTTTTTTTTTGGGCAGTTGAAAATTTACAAGACTCCTGACTTGGAAACACCCAAATATCAGATACTGAAAAGGACTTCAAGTTATGAGGTTTGTCTGCCTTATCCTGTAGAAACAGTTCTGAGTTCTCTGTTAATGGGATTATGTTTTACTATTTTTCTAGTTACATACGGATGAAAAGCATATACACCTATAATGCATTTTTTCTTGGTTTGCTTCTTTTTCTGTGAACTTGAGTTGAGTTGCCAAACTTCTTCATTAGTATTGATGATTATTTCCTCAACATGACACAAAGCATGTACACCTATAATGCATTTCAAAGAATGAGACAGTCATACAGCTCAGATTGTATATACTCCATGTTTTTACAGGTAAGGAAGTATGATCCATTCCTTGTGGTAGAAACAAGAGGAGACAAGTTGTCTGGGTCAACTGGCTTCAATGATGTTGCTGGGTGAGTATTCTGTTGGAATCCAGTTCAATAATATTTTTTTCGCCTTACCTCAGTATGCAAGTAGATGATTGATGCTATCTTTACAGGTATATCTTTGGAAAGAATTCTACAATGGAAAAAATACCGATGACAACACCTGTCTTCACTCAGGCAAATGATTCTGAGCTGTCAAAAGTTTCCATCCAAATATTTCTTCCATTTGAAAAAGAATTAAACAGGTGAAGCTCATTAATTTTTTAGGGCTCTACAAGTTGAAAACTAAATTGATAGAAATGGGATTGAACTCGTCATTTATGCAACAATTTGGTTTATTTGTTGGAAATTTGATGTTAGAAATAAATTTATTTGAGAACAAAGTTCAATAATTTCTCTCCGTTATATGAATAGTTAAGAATGATAATGAGTTTTTTACCAGTTTACCAGATCCTAATCAAGAGAAAATTAGCTTGAGGAAAGTGGAAGGAGGCACTGCTGCAGTGCTGAAGTTCAGTGGAAAACCAACCGAAGATATTGTCCGTGAGAAAGAGAAAGAACTGCGCTTAAGTCTTGTCAAAGATGGTCTTAAACCAAAGATAGGTTGTTTGCTTGCCCGCTATAATGATCCAGGCCGAACGTGGAGCTTTACAATGGTACGATGTAGTCCTTACCTGTCTCAGAGTTGATTTTGTTTCTGCTGCTCATTCCAGTTTTACTCTTTTCATATAAATCTGTGTTCAAACATTCAGACAATCTGAAGGTAAATAGAAGAGCAGTAGTTCCTGTGAGAAACATTTGCAGCAATACAATGAGAAAAATAGAATGCATGATTTCCCACTGCTAAAACTATAGCTTTTTGTAGTCGTTATGTAATTAACTACAGAGACATTATCTTTATTTGTTTATGTTTGTTTGGATTGAAGAGGAATGAAGTGTTAATATGGCTGGAGGAGTTCTCACTGGAATAAAGTCATTATCGCAAGTTCAAATCCATTGTTGATCATTCTTCCTCAAAGAAGTTCCAGAGGACGTGCTTCCACCAAATTGTAAACAAAGAAAATTGTAGAAGAGGTAAAAACTGTCATTTACTACAAATATAAACTGGTTACAAGGTAACACTGCTTTTGACATTTCTACAAACACCACAGATTTCTGCAAAGATATTCATGTAATTATAATGAATGTCCAATATCTCTGACTGACAATTTTGTTTTGTTTTGATTGTACTGAGTTTGTTGCTTGTAAAACTTGAGCTCTGAGAAATTATTATTATTATTATTATTATATATACTAAAATTGAACCCAAATTCACTATTCACATGAACAGTCAATTGACAATCTAATCATCTCCCTATTATGTTATTCCATTTCTGTATTTTTAATTTCTTATAATTGATGTTAACCGCTGCAATCCTTTATATGACTATTCTAATTTCTATGTCCTTTGAACGCATGACATAAATCATGTTTTATTTGAACACACATGTATGAAAATATTATCATTTATGCTTCTTTTTTTATTTTTATGTCCAAGACATTCATAACAACAGTAATTTTAAAAATTAAATTGGTTTATTAACTTTATTTAAGAAATTATCCAAATTAGTTAGTATTCAATTATTTTCTTACATATGCTCCAAATAAAAAGTTTACTAATGACAATTAGCATTTTTAAATTCTCATTCTATTTGATTTCTAACTAAACAATAATAACTAATTAATAGCAAATAAAAAGATTATTCTAAAACTCTTAGATTTTTATTATTTAGCATTAAATTTTTCAAATTGTTTTTAATCTAAAAAGCTTTTGATTATAAAAATAAAATTAATAAGAAAAATGTGATAGATAATGTTTAATTTATTTAAAATAATTGCTTAAAATAGACCAAACAAATAAAAGGAAATTAGAGGTTGTCTCTTTAGTTAGATTTTGGATATCTCATATCATATCTGCGTCTTCAGTAAAATTTAATCATAGATGAGTTGCTTACTTTAAAAAGGCACATTATCCAAGAACTGTAGATAATAGGACGACGATGCGTACTTTTCACCCTTTACCCAAACGGATAAAAACTGTAACATAAACAGATAAAATATAAGTGGAAATGGCTTCTCCAGCAAAGAAATTCCTTTCCCACAAAAAAAAAAAAAAAAAAAAAAAAAAAAAAAAAATCAAAATTGAATTATTTAATCTGATTTATTTCAAAAAATCAAAATTGAAGTAATTATTTAATTTGATTATAAATAATAATATTTGAATTTCGTTCTAATAGGATAGGATTGTTGAGTTAAACGTTAACAATATTGGAAGGTTGAGCTGGTAATCTGCAATACGAATGTTTGGTTGAGTGACGCGTTCTGTATCAACAAGTCAACACATTAATCTCCGACTCCATGATCGCCATCTAGAAGACCGAGTCAGAGGTGGTTGTAAGTTGTTCAGACGAGTTCAAGTTGGCAATTAAAGTCCAAGTCTTAATTACGACGACAAGCTGACATGAATGAGATGAGAGAAGCTCTCCAAAATGGTAGGTTTCCCTGATTTTATGACTCTGAAGTCTTCCACTGATTTCAATTCCTTGCCTGGATTTCTAGTTTTCGACTGATTTCAGGAATTTCTTTTCCTGATTTCGAGTTGAATTGTTTTTAGAAATTCGATTAACATGCTCCCAAATCTTAACAAACATACATGCATGGAGTTGGAGGGTTTTATAAGTCACACTAAAGCTTTTGGCTTCTTCTAAAATTCTATGTTTGACTGTTGAAATGTCGTTCAAGCAACTTTGTTCATGTAGCATAATGTTGCAAAATTTAGTTGGTGATGTCGTATTTTTTTTATTTAATTATCTAATTTAAAGAAATTAAATTACAAAACTCTTTTTCTTACTTCCTTTCTTCAATAATTAATAACTACATAATAAATCTAAAAATAAATTTATAACAGTCAAATTCAAAATTTTAATATGGACCTTATGCAAAAAAATGAAGGAAAAACAAAAACAAAAATTCGAAAATTAATAAGAAGAAGATAAGCACATGAAGACATCCTTTATACGAAACAGAGAGGCATCCATGTGATCTGTCTTTTTTTTTTTTTTTTTTTTTTTAATTTTATGTCCACGTGATATGAGTGGAAAAGAGGAAAATATTAGAACCGAAGACTAAACAGCTATTACCAATTTATCCTTGAATACATTATTCTTTTAAATATATTTTAAATAATATACTACAAATATTAATTAAGTCCTATTTAAGTATTTTATCTTTTAATGGAATTTTATTTTAATTATTTGTATTGTCTTTTGTATTAGACACTATAATGGAAGTAAAGATTTCTAGAACACTATTTATTTAGCATGTGAAGGCAATAGCAAAACACACAAATCACATGCTTGCTATCCATATTATTTGTGTTTTACCATAATCACATGCATTAATTATTTTAATTTATAAAATTATATTATTTAATAGATTAATGGATAAAATTATAAACGTTAATACTTGTTGAACAGTTGAAAGTGTAAAAATTATTTAAAATTATATTAGTTATATATTAAATTAATATTTTATATGTAAAAGATAAAAATTTTAAAAATTATTATTAAAGAATGACAAGTGTATAATGTTATCGAAATTTATAGTTACATAAACACAATAAAATTCGAGACTGCACTGAATTAAAGTTATAAAGTTGTGTTATATTTATGTATTTTTAGTCATAATTATATATATATATATATATATATTTCATTATTTCATTTTTTATTTTTTAAAAATAAACATAATTAGTGTAATTCATTATAAAATGATGAAAATAACAAAAAATATACGAAAATAATTCATATCAACTCCTAAAAAATTGTTAAGATGGCATAATAAAAACAGGCTATAACATATTGAAATAAATACTTATTTTATTATTATTATTTAACTGAAAAAATAATTTGCATAATTTAAAAAATTAATAATCTAAAATTCCACACTAAAAAAGGAAAAAAATAAAAACAAGAACTTGGGATTTATAATTCCGCTAAAATAAGAAGAATAATAATATTTAATTCCTTAATCACCCTTGTCAATGGCCGGAGGAATGTAGGATCGTAAACGGCCTGACCCCGGCAGGTCAAAGATTTCAAACCCAGTTGGCGCCGCCTCTTGCCCTCTCTTTATGTTCTCTCCGTAGTCCGTTGAAACCTAAAAAACGCGTCCCATTAGGCACCTTCGTAGCTGGTCAGCAGCCTTGTCTTCACCTTCTCTCCACTACCATCTATATATATCTCAAATTATATTCCCATTTCTGTTCACGCACTTCTTTTATTTCTTTTTCTCCCTCTTCTTTTCTCATTAGCTTTCGAATCTTTTTTTTTAATCATAATTAGTTTTATTACTCGACCGCAAAGATTCGAATTTAAATATAGTACTAATAATCCTTCTACATTGCACATTGTCTGTATAGTTTCGTTTGGCTGCCGCTACAGCTAGCTTCTTCCTCTCTCTCCTTCTGTGGCCTTTTCCTGGTAGATTCAAGTAATCCGTCTGGGATTTGCCGCTCGAGGTTAGCTTTTCCTTTTCTTGTTCTTTGTTTATCGAATGCCGTTAATCTCGTTTGATTTGTTTTTGACTTTGTGAAGTCCTTTATGGATCTGGATCTTTCCTTAATTTAGTTTAATCGAATGAGAATGTATGGTTTTCGATTTATAATCCCTTTTCTGCGAATTGCATGAAAGTTGTTCTTTTGATTTGAAATTCTGATCTGGGGTTCAGCTAAATTTTATCTGTGATGAGGGATAAATAATTGGTTAAATTCAAAAAGGAAGAATTTTTGTCGAAATTACAGTAATACAGTATTTTTTTTTTTAAATATAAATGAAATTAAATTGTTCATTGTTTAGATTTTACCTTCTTGGGTTTTGCTTGTTTCGTCTTAGAGACGGTTCAGTTCATAAAACTTTGTTTTTTTTTTTTTCTACGAAAAGTAGAAAAGAATGGGTAAATGTAAATGAAACTATTTCGACATTCAACTTGTTTGAGAATTCATTTTGGATTTGAATTTCTGATTGCTACTGCGCTAGATTGTAGGTTCTTTTTTATTTGTGATCTTTAGTCGTTGACTACTCATTATTCATTGCATTGCTTTTCTTCTTTCACATACTCGTATTATTGTTCTCAGTTCTCACCAAATTAGTTGAACTTCTTTAACAGAGTAGAGATGGCAGAGCCAAAGCCAACTACACCCTTGATCTCACCATCATCGTCGCGAAACCTTCCTGATTTCAAACAATCTGTGAAGCTAAAATATGTGAAGTTGGGTTACCATTACGTCATCACCCATGGAATGTACCTTTTCCTGTCCCCCCTTGTTGTCTTAGTTGCTGCTCAGATTTCTACATTTTCTCTTCAAGACTTTTATTCCCTTTGGGAGCATCTACAGTATAATCTCGTATCAGTGATCTGCTGCTCAACGCTTCTTGTTTTCCTATTTACTCTATACTTTATGAGTCGTCCTCGGCCTGTATACCTTGTTAACTTTTCCTGCTACAAGCCTGAAGAATCTCGCAAATGCACGAAAAGGATTTTCATGGATCAGTCTCGGATGACAGGAACATTTTCAGAGGAGAATCTCAACTTTCAGCAGAGGATTCTTGAGAGATCTGGCTTAGGGGATTCAACCTATCTTCCTGAGGCTGTCCTCAATATTCCTCCTAACCCATCAATGCAAGAAGCTCGAAAAGAAGCTGAGGCCGTGATGTTTGGTTGTGTTGATGAGCTTTTGGCTAAGACCTCCATTAAGCCCAAAGATATTGGAATCTTGATAGTGAATTGCAGCTTGTTTAATCCTACTCCATCTCTTTCTGCCATGGTTATCAACCATTACAAGCTTCGAGGGAATATTGTTAGCTACAATTTAGGCGGTATGGGTTGCAGTGCAGGTCTGATCTCAATAGCTCTTGCTAAGGATCTTCTTCAGGTCCATCCTAATTCATATGCATTGGTTATCAGCATGGAGAACATCACTTTGAATTGGTACTTTGGAAATGATAGATCAAAGCTTGTTTCAAACTGTTTATTCAGAATGGGAGGGGCTGCAATGTTGCTCTCGAACAAACGGTCTGATAGAAGAAGGTCAAAGTACCAGTTAGTACACACTGTCCGTACTCACAAAGGTGCAGATGATAAGTGCTTTTCTTGTGTTATGCAAGAGGAAGACTCCAATGGGAAGGTTGGTGTTACTTTGTCAAAGGATCTCATGGCAGTTGCAGGTGATGCCCTGAAAACTAACATAACTACATTGGGGCCTCTTGTTCTGCCAATGTCAGAACAGCTGCTATTCTTTGCCACATTAGTCGGTAAGAAACTTTTCAAGATGAAGATCAAGCCGTACATCCCTGATTTCAGACTAGCTTTTGAGCATTTCTGCATTCATGCTGGGGGAAGAGCTGTTTTGGATGAAATCGAGAAGAACTTGCAGCTTTCTGATTGGCACATGGAGCCATCAAGGATGACACTTTACCGATTTGGGAACACCTCAAGCAGTTCCCTTTGGTATGAACTGGCTTATTCAGAAGCTAAGGGAAGGATTAGGAAAGGAGATAGAACATGGCAAATAGCATTTGGTTCAGGGTTTAAGTGTAACAGTGCAGTGTGGAAGGCTTTGAGGACAATAAACCCTGCAAAGGAAAAGAGTCCCTGGATGGATGAGATCCATCAGTTTCCAGTTGATGTTCCTAGGGTAGCAACTATTTAATCCCTAAAATGATTGGTTATGGTGTAGATGTTGAGAACATGCGAAATGATTGGTTGGTGAAAGGCATTTTTTTTTAATTATTCTAGGGTTGGAGCCAGGTTATTTGGAGGACTGAAATTGAAATTTGTAACTGATTTGTTCTGGCGTTTCATTTCTGCTTTCAATGTAAGCATCATAAATTTGCTGCTTAAATTGCTTCAACTTTTGTTTTATTAGACCATAATATCTGCATGACAAATTGGATTCTCAGAGGCAGACGGTGATGCAATTATAAAGATCAAAAGGGAAGAACGCAGCAGATCAGACTAGAATATCTGCTTATAGTTAAAGCTTTTGATCAAATGTCAAAATGTCGATCATTTTTAAAACCTATAGCTTGTCATGTATTGATCATTGCTTAAATTAAAAGTTTCCGGTTGTGAAATGGTAAGAATGCAGTTCCAATTTATATCCAATCCGATCCAAAACAATAAATACAAGTCTTTTTTAATTTATAAATGATAAATTTTGATCTAATTATGTTAAATTCTGCAAATTAAGAGTGAAAACACTATTACCTTTCATACCAAATTAAACACTGAAATGTAAAAGTAAAAAATTCAGAATGGATTTCACAAAAGGTTTGATATACCAAACAGGACTTACATTAATTCTGAGATACATACAGATGCAAAGATGCATGAAGCAAGACCAATCAGTTTGGCATCAATAAGCAGCCTTGCCAAAGTGAGCTTCTAATATTGCTACCATAAAGTAGGAATATAAAGAAAAAGGTTGCCAAATAGGGTTATTATCCAAATATCCACAATGTATGAGAAACATACCAAGGCCAACCGAAATGAAAAAACAAAAGTATGAGCTAACAATTTAGACCGTAGGTTTGACCAGATCAACAGTAACAGGAAGCAGGAATTGTTTTCCCTTTAGCAAATTGACACGGTAAAATCCTTGAGAGTCTACTCCTTGGATGATTTGTTGATAAGTGATTTGTGGATGTGAGGGATAACTCCACCACCAGCAATGGTACCTTTAATCAGAGTATCAAGTTCTTCATCACCGCGAATTGCAAGTTGCAAATGCCTCGGAGTGATACGTTTAACCTTGAGATCTTTGCTAGCATTTCCAGCCAATTCGAGCACTTCTGCAGTCAAATACTCCAAAATAGCAGCAGAATAAACTGCAGCTGTTGCTCCTACCCTCCCATGAGCTGTGGTTCTTGATTTTAGCAACCGATGAATCCGACCCACTGGGAACTTGAAGTTACACCGAAAAATAGAAAATTCAACATATATGCTTTCTCTGCCTTCAGAGAAACAAAAATTTCCAGTTCTAATTCATGTTCGTTTCCTAGATGAAGCAGGTAACAGGGTTTGGCAGAAACACCAACATTCCTTTACTCAAGCAATTCACTTACAAATCCACAAAAGATTCCCCAATTGTAAACATCCTTTAACTGAATCAATAACTAATAGTGATGAAATAATTGTTGATGGAATAAAAGCTCACGATCACAAAATAGCCGAGCTGCCTTAAGAACAGTGATTATCTAAATTCTGAAAAAATTTATAGCACTCAACATTATTCGCCTGATATGCATCTAAAGTTTCATGACACCACCGCTTCAAACATAGGTCTAGAATTACAAAACTCCGGAAATTCAGACAATGAATTGATAATAGCAAATGAATAAATGTTTCATTTTCATTGAATTTTTAGATTTTCCTTGTCCCACCAAAAGAAATGTGCTTTCTGAGCTTTTGTTCGCTAATTTGCATGCGTGACCCCTTAACAAAAGTAAAGAAACAATACGAGTTGAAAGGTATCAATCAATTACCAAAAAATAATCTCTTTCTTTAACTAAGCCACAAAACTGAAAGGAATAAGAGCCAAAAAGAGAAATAGGAGTATCTAAATTCATACAATAGAGGAAGTTAAAGAAGCAAACGAAATCCAGTTCAAGAAAAGAAAAACAGAACAAACAAAATCCCAAACCAAAATCTCAAACCCTCAACTTAAATTAACAAATCCATATAAAACTGGGTGAAATCCAGACACGAAAGAAGAAGAAGGAACGCACTGGCTGGACAAAATGTAAAAAGAGTAGGAAAAAGAAAGACAATGAAACCTGAAGGCCAGCGCGAGAAGAACGAGAGATGGGCTTCTTCTTATCTTTGTCCTTGTCCTTGCTCCTGGTAGCAGCTGAAGTCCCAGTAATCAAACCCTTGGCGCCTTTACCGGACATCTTTTTCCCGCCAAAAACAAGTAAGAAACAGATAGGAGCTAAAATGGAAGACAAAGTGCGGTTCGAGATAAGAACACAATCCGCACGCTCACGGAAACGGGAGGTTATGAATTATTTGTGTCACTTGACTAAAATACCCCGTTCGTTCGACCAAATTTACAAACTACTTCCGGTCTACTACAGTACAACTCCGGCAATTAGAGTAGGGTATTAATTGCTTGCCTTTTGTACGACAAGAAAAATTGTCGTTTGAATGCATGAAATGATTTCTGTCCCGCAGTGAAAAGAAACTTTTTCTGATGTTTGAAGGGAGAAAAATTTACCTTACAATAGAGAAAAAATTACTGTTTAAACCGGTCTATTTATTTCATTTATTTATAAATTAATTTCAATCAATGAGAAATTAAAACAAAACAATTAATATACTATAGTTATAAAATCTTACAACATTTTAGCATCTGATCTTGCATAACTTAACTTTTTTAATCGTAAATGCACTACAATTTTTCTAATTCTACATGACATTATATAGCAATTCCATTTGGCACTTTTCAAGGAAAAGACACATGCTATATATATATATATATATATATATTTAATTTAATGGTGTGCAAACTAGAAATCTCTAATTCAACACCGTAACATTCTGATAAAAAATGGAATAGAAATTCAAAGAAAAGGAAAGATTAGTCGATGATATCTATGCTGCAATATTGGAAAAAGGACTATGCATGAAGAAAAGAAAAAGGAAAGCAGAAAAATGGAAGCCCAAGAATGAAAGCTTCCTCCAAATCCTTGAAAAGAAAGAACTGGAGGAAAAATTTATTTGATCATTATAGCATTTCCACATCCATCAAAAGATTTTCCAGGACTAGTTCTTCATAGCTCACAGAAGAAAATAAACTTTGGAAGTCAAAAACATGTACACAAATTTACCATCAACCACAATGCAGATAGTAAAGACTTGAAGAAGTTTTGAGGGATCGATTTTGAAGGTAGGTAGGCTGCAAAACATGTATGGTCCTGGTCTATCTATTTAATGCATTACTGCTAAAGCTTGTACAAGAATTAGGTGGTCTTAAATCCTATATAATGAGCCTAATCCTATACCTCGGCCTCTTGTAATACCAGCCTATCCCACAACCCAGAAAAACAAGAAAAGAAGAAATCTTTTTTTGTTCATCACTCTGTTCCGGCTTCTTCCTTGTCTTTGACCTTCCCATCATCTGAGATGTGGAAGCCCTCAATTTTTCGCGAAACTTCATCTGCAGTTACCTTCACCTTGCCAACTGATCCATTTGCTGTGAGCCCCTCGCTGTCATCATGAGTCAAAGGGCCTGTCTGCCATATCCTTATGGTTCCATCCTCAGAACCTGAGGCATATGATTCCCCTCCTGGCGAGAAACGCACACAGTGTACAGGACCATGGTGACCCTTGTTGCATGCTGCCAAATCAAAATTGACAAAGTCACTTGCCATAATCCAAAACAAGAAGATGAAGGAATATTTTCAGAACCATAGAGAAAATTTAACTACTCTAAAATGCAGCAGAAAAATAAAAACCCTCAAAACACAAACATAGATTACTAAATGTAATGGATCCATCACAATACCCCATACAATGAAGAGAGAACCAAAAAATAGCTTCAAGATCATTATTCCCATGCAGCCTTTTCTTTTTTTATTTTATTAAATAAATTGTGGGAGCATATACCTATCTCATTGCCAGTATGAAAATCATACACATGAATCCACATATCTTCTCCTCCAGCAATGAACTTGTTCCCATACTTCGGTTCCAAAGAAGCTGATTCTACAGTGCAAGGCATATCGTAGCTCTTCACCAACCCAAAACTAAGGGGGAAAAGGTGTCAAAATATGATACAATTAATCACAGAAACTTTTGATACAAGAAACAAACCAAGTGAGCTTGGAACTTACTGGTTTGCATCCCAAAACTTTACAGTAGAACCATCACAAGTTGTTATATATCGACCATCTTGACTCACTTCAGCACTGGTCACAGAAGATTTAGTCTCAAGTGTTTGCACTATCTTGCCGGTTCTAACATCCCAGAGTCTGAATGATAATCAGTTATATCAGCAAAAATTAGAGAAACTAGTTAACCTCAAAACAGTCATTGAACTAAATTCCACAGAAAAGTACAAATCTTAACAAAATACATGTTTTTATAGAAACAAAAGCTCACAACTGGGATTCATTTCTAGAACCAAAAACAATTGGATCATCTGCTCTAAATGACCTAATACTCCTAGCCAGCCAGACCTTTTCATGCAGCCCTCGATCCCACAAACTAACAAGCAATAACCATAAACCCGCGAATGCTGGATCCCACAAAAGTGCAAATGCTAATCAAAATAACTCAATTATCTTCTCCAACCGCCAATGCACTCCCCACCAGCACAACAAAAAGAGAAAAATAAACATACTCACACAGTGAAAAGAAACATAAGAAAGGAGGATTTTTCTCTTTCATGACAGGTTACAAACACAAAGTTTATCAACACACAAGTGCATATATTCTCAAAAAAAACCCACAAGTGCATATTACTATAACTGTAGCTAGCTTTATACATGATTAAAGAAGCTAACCTTACACCCCCCATATCAGAGCAAGAACTCAGTATTGTCTGATCACTGTGAAGCCATGCAACAGTTCTGATTGAGCCAGGAGACTTATCCACTTCTCTTGGAGGTGCATCTGGATGATTCAAATCAAAAATGCGAAGGACTTTTTCTACTCCTCCAGTGAGCAGAAGACAAGTATCCTGAGGCCAGATTGGGAAAATATTGAGAGAGACTGATATAGAAACATAGTGAACAAGAAAAGCACAGCATCACCTCATGCACTTCTGTGAGCATTAAAGGCTCAAACAGACAATGTTGATATCATGTCACTTGAGCATTAAAATTACCTTACAAGTCACCCTCCAAACTAAATCTTCCAGCTTAAGATAGTAGGGAAAATAATATGTTTCGGGGTAGAAAAGCAGATTGATTGCTCTGGAAAAATGCTTTCATCAATGTCTAATTACTCTTGTCCACTGTAATTACTTTGTTTAACATTTTGTCAAACATAAAGAACAATAAGCTTCAAAGTTCTCAAAGTAGGTCAATGCCACTGACTTTAATCATGTAAATGTGCTCACGTCTTTAAGTGTGATAGTATGCATTATGATAATAGAAAAGAACCATCCTTTGCCCACTGAAAATTGAGAAGGAGAAACAAATGCTGACTTTACCTCTGAGAATGCAGAAGCTCGCACAATGTGCTTGTGTTCAAATGAATGCAGTTCATCCCCTGTTAATGCATCCCAGACTTTCCTGTATATAACATTGTTGTACAAGTTAAATTACCAACTACTAAAACTTTATAACAGTTATAATGACTATTTACAATCTAAATTTATAAAACCGTATGCACCCCTGATGAAACTTTGCATTTTATCTTATACAAAACAAACCCAACTTCCACATGCCATAGACATAGCGTGCAGTATCATCTTTTAATCACTACATACATATAAAAAAAATCACACGCTAACATCCTCAAGCTCCCTAGATTATGACATTGTTTGGCAAGGGAAAAAAAATGCTCGGTCTCTAGTAACAGAAGAATGACTTGTATGAGATGGGTTTTGAACAATCAGACAGAAGCTAATTGATTTTCCCAGGCTCAAAACATGAAGTTCATTCACCAAATAATCAAAATGAAAATTCATATGGAAGCATCCGTACAAGAAACAAAAATAAATGTAAAACAAAAAAAAAAAAAAACAAAAAGGAAAAAGGATGCATGTTCCCCTTTTTATCTTTCTATTTGCAAAAAAGAATAAGTGATCATATGCAATAATCAATGTTATGTCATCTACAATTCTATAACAATTAAAAATAACTGTAGAACAGCTCAATGGATGGGACTTGAATTCAATATCATTTTACAACTGTAAATGCAAAAGAAACAAACAAAAGCATCATGTTTGCAGGCGACAACTTTGACCTTCAAAACATAATGCACAAGTACTCATATAAGATGCCACTCAAAATTTAGCAATGCACCCATAAAAGCCACGAACAGAAACTACTATGGAAAAATTCATATGAACAAGAAGACTTGGGTATGAAGAAAGCTTAAATAAATGCAACATCAACAAGAGTCATAAAAAAAATGGTAAACCATGAAAAGGCACATTAAAAGAAATTTCAAAAACCAACGAAGAAAATCTCCAGCTGGAAAAAACATACAATGTTACATGTATCTTTAGGTTTTCTCAGTTCTCACACATTCATAACATGGTTACATGTACAATGAGAAAGACTCGAACATAGATAAAAAAGGACATGACATTCACCAAGAAGTGCACAACATTTAAAACTTCGATAGCAAGAAAGAAAGAAATAGAAAAACACAAAAAATTAACAACATACGCAGTAAAGTCAGCAGAACCAGAAGCAGCACGTAAAGCATTAGTATCCAAGCAGCAACTCCACACCGCACCCTTATGTCCTTCAAAAGTTCCAATCCAATCTCCGGTCTCTCCATTTCTAAGCATTGGACTAGAATCTGAACCCACAAGAGTAAAAGTCCATAATTCAACAACTAAACAAACAATTTACAACATCACTAAAATAATCCACCCATTATCGTCGAAATCTCAAGGTTGACCGAAATGGAAAAATTCAAAATGAATAGTTGTAATCAACTCTAACATTAATTAAGATTCTAAATTGGACTTTGTCCCTGCAAAATCAATAATGAGGAGGGCAGCCACGAACCCCAAAACAAGATTAGCCATCAGTGAGTAAACCAAAAAAGTAAAAAATATTATAAATTGAGCTTTATTAAATGCTTCGCAAACAAATTCATAAACCATTAGAATGTAACCAATTTATAGTAAATCGAAGCCTGCGACTGAATCTGTCTATAGTTTAAAACAAAAAACAAAAGAAAACGTACCCTTGCTTGCACTAATGAGGAAGAAACCATCAGGAGTGATTGGACTGTAAAACAGATCGACGACTGGGCGAGAATGACCATGGCACACGAGTGGAACCGCTACCCTTTTCTTATCCATCAGATTTTCTTTTTTCTTTTCGTCAAAAAGAAATACAATGACCTAAAATCTTTTGTAAAATGAAGATTTCTTATGATCTGAAATTTTGGAGAAGAGGAATTGATTAAAAAGAGAAACGTGTTTGTGTTCTATACAGAGAGTAAAGAAATGGCGGTATTTGACACAGGTGGGAAAAGCTGAATCCTGGATTGAATGAAAGCTTGAATCCACACCCCCTAACCCTAGGCTCTGCTGGGAATGAAATGCTTTGGAGCAACTAAAAGAAAGGAAGGAGAAATTTAAAAAAAAAAAAAATCGAAAATTAACAGGAAGAAAGAATTTTGTTAGTCCACAGAGCAGTGAAACAGGGGCTAGGCGCAAGGAGAACTCGAACTTGGATCCGACCTTATATAAGGGTGACCCTGGCGTTCTTGTCCTTTTGGGCTTTATGTTTTTCTGTGGGCTCTGTTGGCTATAACAAAGCCCAACAACCTCTTTCAAAGATAGCAAATTTGATGAAAAAAATTTCTTTATCTACTTTTTTTTTTTTTTTTTTTTTGCAATATGTCAGGGCAGCGCCCTTATGACTAGCAGACGTATATAATTTCTGCTCTTCATCTCAGGTCCATATAAATCCTCATTCCATATGGACCGAACAAATCTCCAATACACATAAACGCCATGATTCATGAGCATTCACAGATTTAAACCCAAATATGAATTAATTAACTGTTTGAATATTTCTGAAAATTAAAAATTTAAATGTGATAATAAATAATTATATAGTATTCCATTTATTAATTTTTAAAGTAATAGTGATAATAATAATTATTTAATCTTTTAAAATATTGGATGGGCTAAAATTATATTGGCCATTATATAATAGGGGTACAATAGTATTCTTTTAATTCACTAAATTGATAAAAATTATTATAATTATCAATTCGAAATTGATAACTTTTACTATCCAATGTGTATAGAAAGCAAATAAACCAAACCACAGTTAATCACTAGTAATATCCCTTTGAATTAGGGCTGTGCAGTTTTAGTTCTAGTTCGGTTTTCGACAATAACCAGAACCAGAATCATAGTTTGATTTTTATTAAATTAAAAATCTAAACTATAATCAAATGATTTAAAAATTAAAATCAAAACCAAATCATAATTTGATTCGATTCCGGTTTGGTTCTTTGATGGTTTGGTCCTGGTTCTT
The DNA here is from genome assembly GCA_947857235.1 of Jatropha podagrica. Classification (NCBI taxonomy): domain Eukaryota; kingdom Viridiplantae; phylum Streptophyta; class Magnoliopsida; order Malpighiales; family Euphorbiaceae; genus Jatropha; species Jatropha podagrica. The sequence goes on along the minus strand of CANUEP010113429.1, from coordinate 6,819 downwards.
CAATTCTGATTCCAGTTTCAATTCTCCCATTCAAAATTAATATAATTCTCCATATTATATTTTTTAAAATTTTAAGGATTATGATATTAAAACTAAAATTACAACACATGATAATCGAATAAATTCATCTATAATAATTATAATACGATATTAAATCATGATTAATAATAAATATTTTTATTTTTATGATAAGAAATATTAGAAATAAAAAATCCAAACAATAATAATACAATAAAGAAATCCAAATGGTAATAATACATTTACATGATTAATTAATTAATTAGTTAATTAATATATGTGTGTATATATATATAGGTTTAGTAATTTGTATGTCATAACATAAAAAAGTTTATATAAGAAAAAATTCAAAATTAAGTTAAATTTAAATTTTCTTCCTAAATATTAAATTTAGTATTAGGAGTTTCACACCATTTTAATATTTATTAGAAAATGTAATATGATTCTCAATTTAAATAATAAACAAAATTTTGGTTAAAGTTAAATTTTTATACTAAATAATAATATCCAAAAAAATCAAAATTATATATTTATTAATAGATTTATGAGTTTAATTTTGATTAGGTTTAAGTTCATTGAGATTCCAATTCGATTTCAGGTAGGTTCTTAATAAAAACTAAAACTATAATCGAAATATAAATTTCTTTAGTTTTGGTTTTAATTTCAATTTTGCAAAAATAGTTCTTTTTTGGTTTCGATTCGGTTTGGATCGGACCTGCCGTTTTGTTTGGTTTCCCGAGAAACCATGCACATTTTTTTGATTTCACCGTTGATGTGTGTTTGATTTTGTAGGATTTTTTGAACTTGAAGATCCCGAATCCTGATGTGACTCGGTAACTTGGGCCCGATATGCATACTAGACAAATATCAGACCGCTACAGGCCCACGGGCAACTATATAAATACGCCTAACCACAAAGGGAGCATTTTTAGACGACCGACGGTGGAACCGGAAACTCGCATCCCACCAGACTTGTTGGCAAAGAAACCCTTCAGAATCAAAAACCCAATATACTCTGAATCTTGCCATAATGGCCACGGTAGCGGTGGAAAATAAGCAGCCGGAGTCAATGATCGCAGAGGAGACATGTTCCGCCAAGGGGGCGGTGAAGCAAGGGGAAGGGCTCAGACAATACTATCTCCAACATATCCATGAGCTCCAGCTACAGGTCCGTCAAAAGAATAACAATCTCAATCGTCTGGAAGCCCAGCGTAATGAGCTCAATTCAAGGGGTACGTGCTAGAATTTGTAATCTTCGTGTATTGCATGGTGCATTTGAATTTAGGTTTTGTGCTTTCATTTGTTCTCTGTTGAATTGAAAATTTGGGGTTTTATTCGGTTGTCATATGGATTTGGTTCATAGGGTTTTGAGCTCTGTTTATGTTCAATCTCCAATATATTTGCTCTTTTACTTTGCAATAAGCCTTATCATTATTATCTTCACTTGATGTGGATTTATGCAACAACTTCACCGGAATTTCTAATGTGCGTAGATCTAGAAAACTAGCTGTGAGCTGTATTATTACCGTCTTGAAACAAGAATCACAGTAATGGACCTGCTTAATGATGTGCGTTGTGAGCTCAACTTCTGGTTATGCCAATTCATGGATCTTTTTGCTGCTTGCTGAATGTCTATTCAGCACAGCTGGCTGCTGGTTTTACAGTTGTTAAGTTTTGGGTGCATGAGCTGAAGCCTTTGTTATGTCCCTGCATACAAGGAACTGATGAACCAATTCTATGTCATATATGGAACTATATACAAGGGACTAATGAACTAACATCTATGTAATATGGACCAGTATGCTAATCTTTCTGCATTTTGGGAGCATCCAGCAAACATACCCTTTTTCATAAAAATGTGTTGGCAAGGCATGCAGTTTACAATTATAGCGATGCTGTTGGAATCTTGTGCTTTACCGCATCATTGTCAGTGAAAAAGTTAGCTTTTTGGCTGGTTGCTTCTAACACATGGTGAAGATGCAAAAGCATATGGCATATAGGATATGCTATTAAGCTACAGTTTTTCTGTTAGTTGATTTGTGCATCTTGTTATTGTCCCTCTCCTAGTTGGTTATTTATCTAAAAATTGCGTGTAAATTGTTTAATTGTTTAATGATATTGTTTAATGCTTAACATGGCCAGTGAGGATGCTTAGAGAAGAACTACAGCTGCTTCAGGAGCCTGGTTCATATGTTGGTGAAGTTGTCAAAGTTATGGGGAAAAATAAAGTGTTAGTTAAGGTACTGAGTTTCTTTCAAGCCTAGCCAAAACACTTTTGGATCTCTTAGTCCTTTGCTAATTTGTTTACCATACATGATATGAATAATGATTTAAGATTTTGGTTTTTCTCATGCTTTAGGCAGTCCTTTTGTTTTTGAGCTGTTTTGTTTCCACTGTGCTATATATGTCTTTGGATTTGTACATCGTTATATTGTGAACTTTGTCATAATCTAATTTTTTGGAAGTTGGCCTTCTGTGAAGCTGTCTTTGCTTATTAGAATCAGATATTGTCGTGATGCATCTTTTTGGGCATGGTTTGAACCAGACATGTTCAGAACTCTTGATTCAACTAAAGACTGCTTCTGAGGTTATGATATAGTAGTCTTTTATGAAAGACGTCATTATTCATTCAAGTAGTTAAAAGTGGCAAGTGCAATCAAAGTGAAGCATCCTTTTCTTGCCTAATGTGCAAGGTGCACCAAAAAGCACTTGCCCTAGTGAAGTATATATATACGTGTGTGTGTGTGTGTGAGAGAGAGAGAGAGAGACAGAGAGAAGAAGAGATGAGGAAGACTGAGTACTGACTCTGGCGAAGTTCAATAGTTAAAAGCAAATTGCTAGTAACCTCAGTACTAGAAAACATGAAAGGAATAATTGAGAAGCATAAGACTGTATAGTGGAGATAAATGGTGCAAGAAAATCACTTTGATTATATGTCTTACTGTTAATTTTTTTTCCCTCTTCTAATAATCCTAGGTTAAGAGAAGAAAACATGTGTTGGAAAGTCTACCTATTGAAACAGTTAACTGAAAGTACATAGTTTTAATATATTAAATCCTGTATTTGACAAGAATAGCCTAACTTTGAGTGGCAGAGATCGACTCTTGATAGAATAGAATATTATCTTCATGACTTGTTGCCTCATTTGAGGCACTTGCTTAAATGCAATAAGAGAGCACCTGGTTGAATGCATCCCACCCGGTGGTTTAGAAGATGTCAGGATGCTTTCTTGCTGTACTTTAATGCCTAGGTGTGCACCCCACACTCTTTTGACCATACGGTATTCAATGCAGTATTAATGGAAAAGTATTATTTTGGGGCAAATCGTTTTCCTCTGTTGGAAGAAATAGTTAATGCTTTGTTTTGGGTACAAAGTATCTCAATTCGAATTCCTGGTTAGTTTGTGCCATCATTTATGTCTATATTATATGTCAATGGCATGAAAATTGTTTATGTCTATTTTATATTATAGAAATATTGAGGAGGTAAAAACTTTTATATGGAAAAGAGAGTAGTTAATAGTACAATATTGTATAATGAACAAAAGAATATTTTATATCTTTTATTACTAATTTAGCTTAATTACTGAATATATTTGGAAGTCTACTAATGTTAAACCTTTTAATATAAATAAGTTATTTGTAATATTTTGTTTATGATTTGTTTTTTTTTTTTTTTGGTCTCTCTGTTTAAAACTTTAAATGAAGTAGGAGATACCTTTTTTCAGCCATTTACAAGTGTCGGGTTTTTTCCAGGTACATCCAGAAGGGAAATATGTTGTTGATATTGATAAAAATATTGATATCACAAAGATTACACCATCAACAAGGGTTGCCCTCCGAAATGACAGCTATGTTCTTCACTTGATCTTGCCAAGCAAAGTGGATCCCTTGGTCAACCTTATGAAAGTTGAAAAGGTTCCAGATTCTACATATGATATGATTGGTGGACTTGACCAACAAATCAAGGAGATAAAGGAGGTCTCTGGTTACTTTTATCTATTTTGGTCACATTATTGTTTCTTCTTTCTTGATTGGTAATTTCTAGATTTCTTTTTAGGTTGTTGATTGGCATTGGCTTCATTTTCAAACTGTTTTCTTTAATCTTTTCAGGTCATTGAACTTCCAATTAAACATCCTGAATTGTTTGAGAGTCTTGGAATTGCTCAACCAAAGGTAAAATTAAGTTATTGAGCTATTGTATCCATTAATTTAGCTTTTTACTGAACATTATTCGTATTGGCTCTCTCTGATGACAGGGTGTTCTTCTGTATGGGCCACCTGGTACTGGGAAAACGCTATTAGCTAGGGCAGTAGCACATCATACTGACTGTACTTTCATTAGGGTTTCTGGCTCTGAACTGGTTCAGAAATACATTGGTGAAGGCTCTAGAATGGTCCGAGAACTCTTTGTCATGGCAAGGTTTGCGTCCCTCATCACCCATATTCCTTATCGTGGATGCTTCATAATTAAGTTATTATTATGTTAATTTCTTTAGTATCTGTTCCCAAACTTCTCTTTTTTGCTTGTGCTGGTTGCTATTGGCAGTGTTTATATTTAAAATTAATTATGAAAAGGGGCTCTGCAGCTATCTTAATTTAGTGTAATATTGGCTGGATGTTCATATGACATGAAAGATGATGTATCTTATCATTCTCGTGGAGATTCAAAAACTGATGCTGGAGAGAAAAAATTTACCGTGAATGTCTTAGCTGCATCCTAGCATGAAAACATTCTTGTACTTGGGATTTCAAATTTTGATATGATGGTTTCTCTCCTTTTGATACGCCACAGGGAGCATGCTCCATCTATCATCTTCATGGATGAAATTGATAGTATTGGTTCTGCAAGAATGGAATCTGGCAGTGGAAATGGTGACAGTGAAGTGCAGCGGACTATGCTGGAGCTTCTCAATCAGCTGGATGGATTTGAAGCATCAAACAAGATCAAGGTATTATCAAATGAATACCTTCAGTAAGTAGAAATTAGTTTTGATAGGTGTTGCGTGCTTATGTATTTTGACATGTACTTTTGAACAGGTTTTGATGGCGACTAATCGGATTGATATTCTGGATCAAGCTCTGCTTAGGCCTGGACGTATTGACAGGAAAATTGAATTTCCAAATCCCAATGAAGAGGTGAGTTCTGTTGTCATTGGTTCTATCTGTTTTCTTCAACTTGCTTAAAGAAAATAACATGCTTAATGATGAATATGCAGTCACGTTTGGATATCTTGAAAATCCATTCAAGGAGGATGAATTTAATGCGCGGTATTGATTTGAAGAAGATTGCAGAGAAGATGAATGGTGCATCTGGTGCAGAGCTTAAGGTATTTTTCTCCTTGTATCTGTGAGATCTTTATCATCTTGCTCTTGATGTTGTCAACATTAAAGGGCTTTCTGTTCCCAAACTTAATGTTAGATAGCGTGTGGACACCTACATGTTCTGGTTTTGCATTTACTTCTCAATATAAAATTATATATCTAGGTCCTGAGTTGGTCTCTATCTTAGGCCCTTTCTTGAAAGAGAGATGAAACATGAGAAGTTAATTGTCACAACAAGAGAGCGAGTTAAAAAAGAAGTATCATTTATTTCCAACCAACTTGGTCTATATTCAAAATTTGTTTTAATTCTCCAGTTAACAACATCGCCATTCTGATTTGTTCCCATTGAATGACTTATTAATCCTTGGCCAGATATGGGAACCTTTTTTAAAAAAAAACAAAGAATTTTGCTATATACGTTAGAGGCAACATATGGAGGAAAAATTCTCAAAGTGGCTTTAAACTTCTTTTTGTGTTTCTTGATGCATATTTGTGCCTTTTCTGCATTCACAGGCTGTATGTACGGAAGCTGGAATGTTTGCCCTAAGGGAGAGGAGGGTCCATGTAACACAGGAGGATTTTGAGATGGCTGTAGCGAAGGTCATGAAGAAGGAAACAGAAAAGAACATGTCATTGCGGAAGCTCTGGAAATAAGTTAAATTCTATATTGTGTATTTTGTGTTTTTCTTTTTCCAAACCAATCGGAGCGCCAAAAAAAGAAAAAAAGGAAAAAATTCAACACTTGCCTGTTCTCTGCGTGGAATATTTTGCAGGACTTGTTTTGCCTGCATGGACTTAGTTGCATCATGCATGTACCCCTTTATTCACAGGATGAAGGAATTGTACGTAAGACGGTCCCCTGCAGAGGGACTCTGTAAGACATAGTTGGCCCTGTGGATTTTATTTTGTAATTCTGAATTCTAGTTATCTTGATTTGATCCCTATCCTTCATTTGAGTCTACTCTGTTGGGTGCTTGATCATCCTTCCAAAGTGGCAAATCAAATACCTTTTTGGGTTGGAAGGAGGAAAATTATAGGAAGGGAAATTTGAAAAAAAAAAAAAAAAAAAAAAAAAGAAAGCTTGTAGAAATTTGGCCGTGCCCTCTTATTTTCTTTTTGGTCGATGAGTAAATGATTTGGGTCGTTTAGAATGGGAAAATGAGAGATTTTGACAAATCATGCCCTTGTAAAAATTATTTACAAATGTAATTCCAAGTGAAAACTGGTTACAAATTTAGTGATTTCTGTTGCTATGGAGGGAGAATGTTGTAATTCCATGCCCTTGTAAAAATTAACTTGTATTGATCATTTCAATAAAAAAAATATTTACTTCTAATTATTTTTTTAGCAGAAAAAAAAAAGATTGGGTGCATAAATATTTCGAATAAGTCATAAAAGTGCTTTTTTACAAAAGAAAAAATGGAAAAAAAAAAAAAAAAAAAAAAAAAAAAAAAAAAAAAAAAAAAAATTTTGTGGG